>PVIC010002587.1:0-75753 GCA_004025085.1 Thryonomys swinderianus
TTTCACACATGAATTTTGGAGATACATACATATATGACTTCTCTGAACTTTCTCTGTCGAATGTGTACTGTTGTTAAACTACTTGTTTTTTCCCTGCCTGCTGTTTGAAGAAGTCAATTAGGAATAATGGGAAACAAGGGGTAGGCAAAACATTGCAGTGCAGTGTTATTTCCATCTGTTTGGGAATATTTCAGCCAAAAGTTTATTTTGGGGAAAAAAACCCCATAATACACACACACATACAAAACCACAAATACTTTGGCTGCAAATTATTCTGCAGTGTTGTTGCTGTGTTGTTGCCTGCATCTGTTCCTCCTGTGTACAGCTGCCACCCATCCATGCATGTGTTTGCAGATTCTCGTCTGTGTGCTTGTTCATGAATTAACTCATCCTCCTCCTGGTTTAGGTTAAATTTATTCAAGAGAACAAGAATTTATGGGTATGACTGTTGGCTGGAAAGCCCTTCCTCACTCTTGAATCTTCCTTTAAAAGGCATCTTCTGCTGATATATCTCAGTAGGATGAAGTGCTCCGTAATCAATCTGTCTCTTACATGTTACCTGGCTGTACATATATCCTTAATGGATCTTGGGAAACAGCCTAACATGGTGTTGTTTCAGTCTTCTGCATTATAAACGGGGGAATTTGGTTTGAATCATCCCTTTCACTTATGGAATTAAATTGTCTTTTTTTTTTGACTTACTGAATGAGCAGGAATGAAGATATAGTCTCCATGCCACTTTGTACTCTACTTTTTGGTGGAAAGAAAGCTAGAAATAGCAATGTTTCATGGAACAAAATAACCACAAGGGAAGAAAATCTCCATAAGAACTGTAATATAATTTTAAAGTAACATTTTCTAAGGTAGCTGAACTTTGATTTTTCCATTTTGTCTTCTCACTGACAGAATACCCATAATTCTTGTTGGTCATTTTCTCTCTGATGTTAATTTCTGGGTCATTGGTGACTATACTACATATTGTTTTAAATGTTTGTCTTAACTACATTCTTTAAAAACATAATGTTGAAGGCACATAATATTGAAGATGACTCCAGGATGAACCCTGAGTTTGCAGACCGACTAAAACAGCTTGATAAAGAGGCATCTTACTACCGTGATGAGTGCGGCAAGGCCCAAGCAGAAGTAGATCGGTTGCTGGAGATCCTCAAGGAGGTGGAGAATGAAAAGAATGACAAAGACAAGAAGATCGCAGAACTTGAGAGGTAAGTAAATGTTACAGCTGTGTGAATGGTAAGTGGACACTGATTACTTGGTTGCCCATGTTAGTTGGAATGCATGTTTGTACTGTGCGTTAGAAGTGAATTATATATGAGGAATATGGTCTGATGTCGTATGTTGAGGGGCACAATGATGGCAATTGGCTTATCTTTTAGTGAGTATATACTTTGGTGTTCAAGAAAGCAGTGGTTTATTTTCTTAAGTGATGTCCATCGTCTAGCATTTGTGCCATCCAAGGTATGCCAAATAATTGGCACAGTGACTATCCAAAACCTCAGCTTTTTCCCCTATCAGAGATGAACATTTATCATTTAGATTTGTCTTGGTCAAAAGAATATTTAAGAATATATTTAGAAATGTTTCAGTCAAGATGGATGGGTTCCTATCTTTGAGTACCTTTGACACAGCACAATAAACTCATCCTTGAGATTTATCTTTTCAGGAGGTCTACAAGCCCTTAGAAAGAAGATACACTTGAACAGGTCCCACTTGATAGCAAATTCTTTCTAAAATAAAGAGGATTATATTAGGGTTCCAGAGTATTTAGATTTTTAGATAAATTATATCATATTATATTTATGTGTAGTATGGTTTCTAAAAATAAGCTATCAGTGCTTTTTCCTTCACTTCATATAAGGAAAGAATTTTCTGAATAATCTTCTCTAACTCCATAACCTCTGAGGATTTCTCATTGGTTCAACAATAAGGCAGAATTTATCTTTTCTAGATTTAGTCCATATGGAAGAGATCAGCAAATTTTGAATAAAACAGTGACTGTTTGCCAGCTCTGATCAAGACACTTGTGAAGCTGTAACGGACTTCAAGACATACAGAGTAGCTTTCTGTGGTCTTACAGAAAGATAATGGGCTTTGGTGGAAGACCCAACCTCAAAGCTTGCATCTGCTTTATACCAGCTGTGTGGTTTGGAGTCTTGATAGAAGTGAATTTCTAACAACCTATTAGAATGTATCATGCTTTGTAAGCACTTACTTCCCCTGTAAGGTGTGATGCTTGTATCATTAGAAATAGTTGAATGCTATAATAAATAAATCCATAATATTAATTGGCTCTGTGCTAAATAGACAGGTTAGTTCCCAATAAAACTTCAGCATATCTAACTATAATACATAAAACCACCAAGTCAATTAATATTTTTCTTAATAATGTTAGTGTTAGCTTGATGATAATCTGTTACAATTTTGGCTCAGTATAAGCAGTCTTAGCGATTAAGTCTGGGATTTAGTTTTTCCTAAGTTAACTATACAAATAAAAATCTTTTAGGGCTTTGTTTTAATTTTAAAATATGGAATATCGTACCAAGGTGTTGGTTCTTAAAAGCTACAACACTCTTCACTTGAGATTTATCTATCTACATGAATCTTTGGATTTATATTTCAGAATTACATTTTTTAAAAGTCATTATGAGATCATGTGGCAATTATGGCTATATCTTTTTTTAGAGAAGAAACTAAAAACTGGCAAAAATGTATGACTTTCTGCAAATTGGTTCTATAGTGAAGAAGATGAGAAACTAGATGTAGTCTAGTTTAGACTACAGAAAGTAGTTACAGTCTATTGCTCTGAGAAGCAGTAAGCTTTATGGCACTTGTCCTATATATACCAGTAATAGTAGTAATGGTAACCACAATCACTGGAATAGAGTTTGTGTTTCTCTGTCTCTGTCTCTGTCTCTGTCTCTGTCTCTGTCTCTGTCTCTGTCTCTGTCTCTCTCTCTCTCTCTCTCTCTCTCTCTCTCTGTCTCTCTCTCTGTCTCTCTCTCTCTCCTCTCTCTCTGTGTCTGTCTCTGTGTCTCTGTCTGTCTCTGTCACTCTCTTTCTCTCTCTTTTTTCTTGGTATCAAGAACCAAAGTCAGGACCTATGCTTGCCAGGCAGGAATTATGTCACTGAGCTAAATGTCTAGCCCTATGTTTTTTATGCTCACAACGTATCAGGTTGTTAGCTAAATACTTTTGACCTCTAATATTATATGTTATTGGATTTTAAGCACAACACAGAAGTATCAGAATCCCCATTTTATAAATAAGAAACTATGACATATGCAGACCTAGTAACTTTCTTAAGGTGGCAGGCCTCCTAAGAGCCAAAGTTAGGGTTCTGAACCCCAACTCACAGAGGAGCTAGCAAGAACAATCCCTTCCACCACCATGGAGAAACTTGGCCAGTAGCATTTAACAGTCACACAGCCAGCCCCAAACCCTCCCTGAGCAGGCTTCATGGCTGGGCCCAAAAGAGATTTGCTTCTTCCTTATTCCTTTTCATGAGGGAAAGTGATGTGTCCCATGTTTGGAAGGCCTTTCTACTTTGAACCAGCTCGCCAGAACTCTAATTGAAAATTAGGATCAGCTACTATAAAAATATACATACAAATAACTTAATTGTCTAGTTGGACAAACAGGTTTTAGCTGGAAGCTTTTGCCGTTAAATCATCACAAATATTCACAGTTTTATTTCTTCAATATGGAATGCATTAAAGCAGCAGTGATTTTATAGGCATTTATCTTTATGTACTTTCTGCACATTTGCTTTATCTCTGCCTTTGCTTCTCCTTAAAGCTGATGCCTCCCAGGCACTGTAATTCATAAAATGTGTAGTGGAACTTGACTCTGTCCCAAGCCTCTGCCTGCCCGTGTCCTGGTCCAGGAGCACAATATAGTCTGGGAAATGTCTGAGCCCTGGCCCAGTCCAGACCCCTGATGAGGCAGGGCCAGCTGCACATACAGAAGGGAGGTGTCTTGGGAGAAGGAAGGCTCAGCCTTGGCCTGTATTTTCTGAAGCATTATCTGCTGGGCTACATGTGAATTCTGACCAAAATGTCTTCCCTGTGTTGTCAGGCAGCCTTTTTTCACATTGAGCACTATCTCCTTTTACTAGTGTAAACTACAAAATTCACTACTTCATGATGTTGGGACCTAAAGATGCCTTAGCAGTGTGACGTATATCTGTATTTTGGAGTCATGGAGAAGTTCTTATTTAAGTTTGTGATTTTGAAAACCAAAATATTGCTCTTGAAGTAAATTTGTGCTCTCTGGTTTGCAGTATGACATACCAGAGTGAACAGGCCTCTTTTAAAAGCAACTTAAGTATTCCAGAACTTCACACACATGCAGTGATAGGTACAGGTTTAGGAATAAACCAGGTGCCCCTAACACTGGTCTGCTTTTTTCTCAGAGGGAAGTTTGCTTTTTTATTCTGCTAATCTTCCTATTTTTAATTTTCTCTAGGATGAATGGTCCAGATAACACATGGCTGGCATTTACCTTTCAAATTATATGCAAATTATGTTTTTCATCATCCATTGAAGATTTTGCTTTTTGAAGTGCATATTGCTCTAGGGTAAACCTCACCTATACTTCTGGCTATAAGCATTTGCACTGGGTGCCATTGGCTCAGCTGAAAGTTTTTGCCTTGGCCTGTAGGCTGCCTTCAGGAAGTAACCATAAGGAAGCGAGGGCCTTGACCAAGACCCTGTGAGCTGGTAAAATCAGACTGAAGTCTTCCTTCCATCAACAGTACCAAATATTACAATTGCGGCACAATCAAATAGCTAATTAAACTTTAGGGCAGTGAAATTTGTGTCACTTCTGTGACAGTGCCTATCCAAGTCTCATACTTTTTATTTAAATATTCAGAATTAACCCTTGGTCCTTTCAGGGGAAGAGAGAGTTTTAATAGAGCCTATGAAATAAGACTTGCTGCCCCTGGATTTCTTGCATCCCACTCATGGGAAGGAATTATTCTGGTGATTTCTCATGTAATTATCTTGAATCTTTTAAGAGGTTTGCTGGTGTCTGTGCATAGCACAGAGAAAATTTAAATCGAGCTTATAGTTGCAGCTCTCCCTACTGTGGAGGTAATGTCTGGTCCCTGGGGTGCTGCTCTGAGACACCATCAGACTGGAAACCAAGGTACAACTTAGTCACCTGAATGGAGGAGGACGAGTGCCACTAGACACTTAGATGCTGAAAAATGATTTTAGGTGCCAAATAGAAGCTTCCTAATGTAGAGAAAGAGGCTATTGCTTTTCCTTCTTATTTGGTCAGTAATGTGCTGACATAATTTCTGTGGTGCCTTTCAGGGCTCTTCAAAATTTAAACTTAATCTTTATTATTATTTTGAAAGTATTATAGTATGTTCTGGAAGCTTCAATGAACATGTAAGAAACAATACAACTCTATTTGTTTTGATATACACTTCTTGCTGAGTAACTTTTACTTATGTTTAGGGAATTCTATGAGACAAGCAGCAGGTACCCCTATATCATCCCTTGCAACCATTTAGAGAGGGTTATAGACTTTGATGAAAACTAAGAACCTTTGAAAAAGCAACTAAGTCTTAAATGTTTGCATACTTCTTCCATTTGGGATTTCCTAAAACTTGGCCACAGACCTCAGTTCAATTAGATCGGATCCAGAAGGATTTGAAATGGGAGCTGAGAGTTGATGAAGTCTTACAATGACCATTGCCTGAACTAACTCATTTTTTGATCAGTTGTATATTTATGATCACAGAGTACTCTGTAGGAGGAACTTAAATACAAGGAACTAGCAAATCAACTCTTTCACCATGTGTTTAATCTTGAGTTTTCTCTCTGATTTTTATCATTATAGTCAACATTGTTTTCATTGAAATGCTCTAGTTTAGACTTTATCCTGAGGATTTGTTTTGTTTTGTTTTTTTCTTTCCATGTGAAATGCTTAAAACAGCTTCCTCATAGTGTGGAATGGTGGGGTCCCACTGAGCATATAGCTGATAAAGTATTTGTTTATCTACTTTGTTTTTACAAAGGGTATTTTACAGGTTAACAAAATGAAACTCCATTATGTATTCCTGTAGTAGCCCGGAAGATGACTGTGATTTTTTTTCTTTTAATTTTTGCTTGGCATTAGAGACTACTGTTTTAAATGATTAAAAGGGCATGTAAGATATTTTTTGTACAAATAAGTTAACAGGCATCTGGTTATTCTCAGGGATGAAGTTAGAACCTCATTTCCACAATTGAAAAACATTATTCTCAACTCTAGAAGTTACTGTGTCCTGGCTTGGGAGGCTGATAAGCAGGTGGTACCCCACCACCAACCCTCTTAACATGGCTTTGATCATTGGTAGGTACAGCGCTCTCTGTAAGCATCTAAAATGGAAGTCTTTGAACTGAGTGCCAAATTTTTGAGCCCCTTTTGGTTTCCAGGGATGAAGGAAAAATATCTCATAGGCTATAACCATTCAATTTACTGGTTCAAATGAAAGTCTTTCTGACACCAGTGCTTACTGCCAGGTCTGATACCTTAGTAATTTCCATTTCAGTGTATTAAATAATAAAATCTTATATGCAAACAGATAGGAACTTTCTCTGTAAACATTCAGAAAAGGGCAAATGCTCCCACCTCTGGTTCATAGAAATTTTTGCTATGATTATATGTGTGAGTGTAGATAACACTTTCTTATGTATGATGTTTAACGTAACAGCTAGTAGTGTGTGCCCAGGACTTTCGGGGGTAATACCAGGTAAAAATTGCTTTACTGTCCTTCATTTGGTTATGAAACCTGCTAAAATAACATCTGTTGGCTGTATGTTTAAAACTAATGCATTTCCTTACCTTTATTCTCTTTTGCTATCCCTTTTCCTTTCTGCTTATCCTCCAAATTGCTGCTTTCACCCTTGCTCCAATCAGCTTGACTTTCAGGTCAGTACTTTCAGTTTTTCTTCTAACTGCCTTTCCCTCCTAAGCTAAATTTATTGCTTACACTTGTTTAACAACACATTTCTGAAATGGTTTTCCTCTGGCCACTACATTTTTTCCATTTCATCCCATGCCTGGGGATAGTGTATTTTATGAGACTGCCGTTAGGTAGGAACAGGCAAAGAAGAAGGAAATAAATCACTGTTGAACTATTTGATAAAATCTATTTCTGGTTGTAAAATCAAGAAGAGAAATTATTGTGATAATTTCCTAATACATTTCTCGAGAGCAGCTCAGACTTGACTGTGTGATGATACGACATGGAGCTGTGGAGAAAGCAAAATGCAAGATGCTAAATTTAACTTTGGAGAACAAAAGAGCATTCTATGATATAACTTAAAAGCTAAATTTAATAGTGTAAGCCCCTTCAGAATTTTCACTTAATAAATCATTACGTTTTGAAAGATTTATAATACTTTTTTAAAGTCACATTTTGGAAATTATCAGTGGGTTAGTAACATATTGTACACATATGTTATTTCCTGTCGTTGTTTTGGTTTTTAACTTTGTAACTTCGTTTTTATTAGTCAGAAGACATACTTTAATTATGCAGGGCAAGGCATCTGGCACCAAGTGTAAAACTAGATTCAGTGCTGAGTCCATGTGCACCCTGATTTTGAGGGGAAAGGGGCACTTTGTTTGAAAATGCATCTCAGATTTGCTTTCTTTACAGCAGTAGGCCCAAGTTAATAATTTCCTTTATCTTAGGGAAGATTTCTCCTTTTGATAATACACAGTAAGGTGTAGTAATTTCCTTTCTATTCAATAAATGAAGTTATTAAATGATGCTCATTGGTTGATTTATAGCTGTCTAGATTTTTTAAAAGAAAGTGTTAAATTTGTCAGTACAATTGCTCTTTGGAGTGATGAGCAATATTTTTCTCTTATGCAGAGTCTGAATCCTTTATTTTATACAACTCCCTAGAACTATGCATTTATTCCAGCAGCAAGTAATTTTTAAATGAGACTTCTGTACATATATCAGTTTTGTCCTATCCCCAGCTCCCAACCCTGTGGCTCACACTCCTTCACTGGTCTCTGCTGTTCTCATGGGTGGGAACTACTAGGATCTCACATCCTCAAAAGTTCCCTCAACAGAGATCTATTCAGAGGTTATACAAAGTCAGTGAGCGTTAATTCATCTAGTGGAACTACTTGCTCTGATGCAGAAGCACTGACATCAGAATGCAGGGTGGGCCGGAGGCTTGCCCATGTGGCATCCAAAACTTTCCTCGATGTTTTGGATCCATTCATTCAGTGAAGCTTTAAGCTTTTCTCTGTGCTTGTCTGTTTTGTTTTCTTTCTCATTTTACCTTCTGTCTGCTGCCCCTGATCTGTACCTCTTGCTATTAAAGTCCTGGTGACTAGGGTTCTCTTTTGCTCCTGTGCCTCAGGGCCCCTCCCTGGGTGTTCAGTTTTTCATCTGCATTGGGCTGTAGGTTTTGTGTCCATCTGAGATAGGGTGCAAAGTTAGGGCTGGGCAGAGTTTTGTGTAATCAGTGGTTTTCTGGATAAAGGGCAACATATGCTGATTGGGTTTGATATAATGTACTTGCCAAATTTAGTTGGATGATTGGGTTTGATATAATGTACTTGCCAAATTTAGTTGGATGATTTCTAAGGGTCAAATTAAAGTTTACATTGTTCCAGTATCATTTAACCTATTGCTGCAAGTGAATGTGATAGTGAAAACTTACAATTACTGTGAGTAATCTGTGGTTATATTATTAGTGAGGGAGGAATTAAGCAGCCTCACTTTCCTAAAAATAATAAAGGCTTAGCTGCTTGAATACTTTCCTGAGTGTTGACAAATTCTCACAGTTAACTGTATTCTTTTTTTTGAGACAGGGTCTCGCTTTGTAGTTCAGGCTGGCCCTGAGCTCACTATGTAGCCAAGGCAAGCCTCGAACTCAGCAGTCCTCCTGTCTCTGCCTCCCGAGTGCTGGGATTACAGGTGTGAGCCACCACACCCGGCCAGTTAACTGTATTCTTTTTCCCAACTACTTCCAGGTTTACCAGTTAAAATAAAGTGAGATGTAACAATGGAATTTAATGTGCAATCTTTGGTTCATGTACTTTCTTTGTAATGCTTAAAGTTGAGATACGTATGTGTGTGTCCATACATATGTATTGTATACACATACTATGAATTTTAGAAAAATCAGGTCGGATCTGGATACAGAAGTTTGTGATCTGCCCTCACACATACCTGTCCCCTGATCTGAGATTTGAAAAGTTCAGTAACTCTTTTTTGGGTGTTGTGCTTTCCATGGGAAGTTCTTAATGGCTGCTTTAGGTGACCTCGTTTCCTTTTCAAACTCTATGCAGACTCTCATGCTTAAATTCAGGTTAGACAGGCATTAAATACTGGCCTTGGTAAAATGCAAAAGTCATATTCTAAACCTGTGCAAGTCTCTAGTAAATAACACTTCTGTCATGAGGCTCTTTCCATGCAAACCAGTAGGAAGCTGAAGAGGTTTACCATGATTCCTATACTGCACCCAGGGGGAAGTTCTGTATGAAACATACTTATTTCTAGGAACTATTTGTGAGATTAGCATGTGACTTATGATAGATGAGGTTACCTCAATAAATGTATGTAGGAACTGACTAGAAAAGAAAAAGATACCCTTTGGGATTTGGCTCAAAATCCTGCCAGAGAATCAACCAAGTAAAGCCAGAAGGCTCGGATCTCTTCCTAGCTTTCCCATCCACCAGTCTGTCCCAAATATTCCACTTCCCTGTTTGGGCTCATTGTCCCCTTCTAGAGAGGAGCGTGCCCTCTTTGACTTGCTCTGCTGGGATGCTCTGGGCATATGGGCATCGTGTGTTTGAGGGAGGGGCTGTCATTGATGAGCCGCAGTTATTTCCTACAAGCAAGTGCCAGCTGATGGCTGGTGTGAGCTCATTGTTACAGAGAGACCTTAAATACTTCCACCAAAATGAACTCCCTAGAACTGAGCACTGTGCTCTCAACCCCTCATTCTTCTAGCAAAAAGCCAAAGTCACTCCCCACAGACCCTGGAGGCCTGTTATCTAAAGAAATAATGAAAAACACCTTTTCCAGAGCTTGCTCTCTTGTAACTTTCTAGGTCCATTCTATACCCTATTTCTTCTACAGATGCACAATGAGTACCTGGGTGTTAAGGTATTAAAGTGGGTTCTTTTTACTATCTTGGCATATCCAAAGAATGGCTGCTGCAAAATCAAACTGTTTAAGAAATTCTGTGTACAGTATCCTTTTTTATATTCGTGATGCAAGTTGATAATAATAATAATGATAGTAATAGAAGAAATAGAAATAACAGGAGCATCAATAATATAATTGAGCATAAACTAAGTGCCAGTGCTGAATTGACCTCTTTTTCTGTAGTATTCTCTTATTTAGCGGTTGTATGAGATTGGAGGGACCTTTCTTGCATGTTAGAGAAGAGACACCTAGGGTTCATAAAAGTTGAGTGCTCATGTTGATACTGCTAGTAAATGAAGGCATTGCCATGCAAAATCAGTACTTTCTGTTTTATAAATTAAAATCTTTTATCACTTGTGCTACAGTTGCATAGTAAAAGCACTGAAAAGTCCTGCAGTAGAAAATGCCAGGCATTTTTGTTGAAGGTAAAATTTATTACTCTGCTGTAAAGAATGACAAGTTTCCAATGTGAGGTTTTTTTTTTTTTTTTGCTTTTTGAGACAGGGTCTCGCTTTGTAGTTCAGGCTGGCCCTGAGCTCACTATGGTGCCCAGGCAAGCTGTCGTGAGCTCAGCAATCCTCTTGTCTCTGCCTCCCGAGTGCTGGGATAACAGGCGTGAGCCACCACATCCGGCATTGTGGTATGCGGTGTTGATTGTTGGTGGGCGTGTCTCCACGCCCAGCATTATATGTGGTTACCGGGATTGAACTCAGGACCTTGTGCTTGCGAGGCAAGCGCCGGAACCACTGAGCTAACCCTCCAGCCCTCCAATGTGAGTTTTTAAATTCTTTTGGGTATATTCCTAACAGGGGGATAGCCAGGTCAAATGGAACCCCTAGTCCTAGTTTTCTGAGAAATCTCTACACGGATCTCTACAATGGTTGCACAAGTCTGCAATCCCACCAACAGTGGAGAAGGGTTCCTTTCTCCCCACAGCCACGCCAGCATTTATCATTGGTTGATTTTTATGATCATGGCCATTCTTTGTGGAGTGAGATGAAATCTCAGTGTTGTTTTCATTTGCATCTCTCGAATGACCAGTGATGTTGAACATTTCTTCATATGTTTCTTGACTGCTTTGACTTCTGCCTCTGAGAAGTGTCTGTTCATTTTAGATGCTCATTTTTGTACACCATTGTTCATAGCAGCTCAGTTCGTGATAGCTCAATCTTGGAAACAACCCAAATGTCCATCAACTGGAGAGTGGATAAAGAAGATGTGGTTTTTTAATAAAATGGAGTATTACTCTGCCATAAAGAACGACAAGATCAATCCATTTAGGTGCAAATGGAGATACCTGGAGGATATACTAATAAGTGAAATCAATAGATCACAGATAGACAATTACTGGATCTTCTCTTTGGCATGAACACCTGTAGATGCAAATGAGCTTTAGAAAGTATGACAGCTTTTATAGAGTGCAAAATTTCTATAGGAAACTTGGTGTGGGAATATGATGAGGGGAAGGAATAAATATGATACAGAAAGAAAATAAAAGAGCATGTATAGAGGGGGTGAGGAGGGGTGGGTGGGTAGGGATATGGGTAAAAATGAGAATTAACTTGTGTCATATACTGGTACAAATTCCCCAATGTTATACATGATTTTGGGATGCATATAAATTGTACCAATAAAGAATTCAATTTATAAAAAAAAAGAATGACAAGTTTCATTCATTTGTGTGCAAATGGATACACCTTGAGGACACATCGAAAGTGAAATAAATGGATCCCAGATATGTAATACCAAGTCCAAGCCAGCAGGCCCAGGGTGGGCCTCTGAGAGGGTAACACTTACACTGGTGCTAGACGGACATGGCCTGCACAGGAAGCCTGGGGTAGGGGTAGAACGAATCTCAGAAAGAAAGGAAATAGCATGTATATAAGGGTGTGGGTTGTAGGTGTGTAGGGATATGGGTAAAAATGAGAATTAACTTGTGTCATACACTGGTACAAATTCTCCAATGTTGAGTGTGATTGTGAACTGTATATAAAATGTACCAATAAAGAATTCAATTAAAAATTTTTTCTCATATTGCTTGGAGTGTGTAGGGGAAACACTGTGCTGTTTGAGGTGCAGCCAGCCTCTCCTTTTTTTCTGAGATTCGTTCTACCCCTGCCCCAGGCTTCCTGAGCAGGCCATGTCCATCTAGCATCAGTGTGTTACCCTCTCAGAGCGCCCCCCGGGCCTGCCAGTTTGAACTTGAGCTCTGTGCCACCCAGACATACCAGTTTTGCCCTTGGGTCTTGGTGAAGGGATGACTGTTGAAGAGAGCGATTTCTGCTAGCGTTGTCTCATCTCTCCCACCCTTTTCTTGATCACTTTTCTGGGTCCCCAAGGAGAGTTGCTGGTGGATCCTTTCTAGAGGAGAGACCATACTTGCAGCGGACACTATACCTACCTTCATACAAGAGCCCTAAGAGAAGAAGTGACTGGTTTCCTGTCATGTTGGATAGAAACTTCCAAAAAAAAAAAAAAAGAGGACAGGAAGATAGCTCTCCATCTGAACTAGTCTTGTTTCCTACCCTTTATTCTTTTGTTTCTCTTTTCCACTCTGGCTCTCTTCCTTCCCTCCTTTTTCTTCCTCCTTCTCCTCCCAGAATGTTCACTGAAATCCTTTTTCTTGGGAGGGTATGTGCCCATGGTTAGGGATATGGCAGTAAAACTGGCATGATTCATAGACCAATTCTTCCTATAGGGAAGGATTTGACTACTAAGAAAAATAATTTGTTCAGTTTTTATTAATCAGTGAAAAAAGTAGATTTCAGGTGTGGTTTCCCATTTTTTTCTTTTTAGGGTTAAAGAGGTTATCTATAGGTCAGAAAAATTATTTCCTTCTTTAAAGCTGCCTTATACTAATGCTGACATTTCTGGTGAAGTGTCAGAAAATTTTATGCTCAAGCAGAACTGGTAGAAAGCCAGATATTGGTTGATTTTGCTTTGGGTGCAAATATTTTATTGGGAATGGAAAAAATTGTTTTTCCTGATTTACAACTCCTAAAAGCATAAAGTGGGGTCTATATTTAGAAATAGTTTTGAACCTTTGAGGTATAGCCAGGGGTGGGTGTTCCCCCTTTTCCATTCACAGCCTTAGTGAGACTTGCCATAGCTCATGTTTTGCTGAGACCAATCTAATTTATAGAACTTGAACTTACGGCTCCATTTTGTTTTTACTTTTGGGCTTTCACTTGAATTGCTCCTCCTGGTTTCTGTTTGTACCCTCAAAAATGGGGGAAGATTATGGGAATACAATTGGCCTCGTTGCAGTGTTTTTCTGTTCAGTGTTTCTGAGGCTCCCGGAAATGATCAAAGTCATTCTTATCATGCAAATCTGTTAAAGCAGCAACGGCAAAATTTACAGTGCATCCCTTCTAAGTTATAAACTACAATCGGTACCAAATAGGTAGCATTAACTATTCATCTGCATTTTTCAAGAACTTTGCTTTGTTTTTCTGCTTCTACCCTCTTCTGACTTTTGGTTGGTACTGCCATATGGATGAATATCAGCAAATAGTAAATCTCTCAGTATATTTTAGCCTGCTCTGTAAATGTTGAGAAGGAATTTTTTTTAAAGTTTCATAGTATTTTTATAAATCACTTTCTAGAAAAATAATATCTTATTTCCTTTATATGGCTTTCCTTATGAAATGTGAATTCCATCACTTCATTACATACAATACTACTTCAAGTTGTAGGGAAACCTAATCATCTAGTGATGAAATTTTCTTCTATACTGGGTGAAGGTGCTTGGAAATTCCACACTGTGTAATGTCATATTTTTATGAAGCTAGAGTTTAGGGGTGAACCAATTAAAGAAAGAGTGAGTACTATGTCTATCTCTAAAGAAATACATTCTTATATCTAACAAAAGGTTTGGACATTTTCTTTGTGGGAGGCTGTGATGACTGTAATACCTGTCAATATTCCATTATATTCCAAATTGAGTGAATACCATATAGGTGGAAGTGATATACAACATTTAAACTAAGTAAATATAAAAAATATAGTAAGTCAGAAATCAGTTAAAATAAAAAAGTTTTTTTACCTTCATATTTCCTACAAATATAAAGTGGGTTTTGTAGAATTATCTTTGTAGCAAAACTTGTATTCTAAAAATTACAGATTGGGTTGAGAAGTGGAAATAAATTCCCCTTACAGTTTCTGTCCAAGAATAGTGAGATTCATGTTTTAACTCTAGTTTCCAGGAACTTTAGATTTTAGGTTTGTTAATATAAGCACTACTTTTTGATATGTACAGAGCTATATGTATAATAATTATACTGTATAATATTTTTAATGCGAAGTTAAAGATGTGCTACAGCATTTTAAAGAAATACACTAATTATGAGAGACCACATCAGTATAACTGTAAAGACACACAGTGAGCTTCTTAATGTGGAGTGAAGACAGAATTATATGCAGAGACTTGCCGATTTTTACTTCATATTTCCTTGAAAAATGCCTTTTGATGTTTTTAAGAAAGCAACCACCACCTTTTTCAGGCGGAAGCATTTAGTAACAGCATAATCTCTTACTGTCCTTTGGTGTTGGTGAACTGGAATATTCCTGTGACTGAATAGATCTTGATGTGATGTGTGAACTGAAGTTTAAGAGAGTGGTTTTAAATTTAACTTCAGAGCCTTCTGCTATTTAATCATATGTCAGTTTGATGGTTCCAAGGACAGTGTGTCATGCTGCTCACAGATAATTATGGAGGAAGGAACGAGTTGGTTATAGTAATGAATAGCCAGAGAATCTTCTGATAACCTACACTGAATGGGCCTTGGTGAGAAACAGTCACAGTATAATTGGCAGATAGGTGTCCTATCTCTCTGCTGAGTGTGAGTGCTCTTATACCACCTAAGCACACAAAGTGGGGGCTCTTTAGGGATTCCTGAGCAGATAAAGGACATTGCTCTTGTGTTTCACATGGATTGTGTTTCCCAGACCTGTTACTACTATATTCACAACCTTGGTATTCCAGGCTGTATTCTCTTATTGGAACATTAAATTTAGAAAAGTAAATAACTCATATTTAAAAGAACAACATCTTCATTGCTGTAGCACCCAAGACAAGGCACTTGGTGTCCTTAAGCACACATCCATGTCTATAAAATGTTGTGCTGTAGCTCATCTTTCATATAGTGGGGATGTATAATGAACATAGAGCATGATCCTGTTACACAGGAAATATTCAGGAAGTTGCCATGGTGATGGCTGTCATGTCATGTTTGTGACACTAAGAGTGACAGGTGAAAACAAGGCAGCTGCTACAGAAGTGGGAGAGGTCCTGGCAAAGCAGCCTCTGTTGTTTCCTAATTGTAAAAAAAAAACCAAGGGGCTTGAATAGGGACTTTAAACGTTTCCCTGTGAGGGCTTGACAGATTTTTTTTTTTTTAGACAGACAGTTGAAATCGTCATTCTGTTGAACGTCCCTGGAGTGATATGAATAAGTGAACATACAAAACTCATCTTATGGTTATTTAAAAGTAATCTTTATATGTAAGCATGAAAATGAATTCAGTATTCAATTCTCCTCTATAATGATGTACTTTAACTTTTCTAGAACTAGAGAACCTTTCTGCATTCATGTTTAAAAGATTTGATGTTGAGTTTTGAAAATGTACTGCATATCTGAGGGTGTTCCTTTATCCGTTTATGTCTGTTATTCATCACCTTTTACACTTTCAACACATAGTAATTGAATGTTGTGTTCTAGGGACTCTGGCGTAATCAGAAATACCCAGTAGAAGCTCTGTAAGAAACAGAAGCAGATCAGTAGTATTTATCATATGTTTCAACAGATGTTACAGTGCTGTATACATACTGCTCTGCACCATGGCGGTTTTTTCCCCCTAACATATCTTTGAAATGTTCCTATATTCAGACATAAAAATTTTCTATTCCTTTGTACTTCTGCATACTATTTCCTTGTATTAGTCTCTTCAAAAAGCCTTTGAGGTGCTTTTCTCAATACTAATTGTTATAGTTAATAACTATAAATAGACTTAATTTCACCTTTTATGAATATGTCTGTAGAATAGATCTCTAAATGTGGAATTGCTAGGACAATATACTTCTTTTTTTTTTTCCAGTTGCCTTCTATAGAGATTATATTTCTCATCCCGTGAGCATTATATTGTAACATGTCAGACAATACACTTCAAATGTTTTTGTCATTGCCAACGTGGAAGGTGAAAAATGGCATATATATGTGGTTTTGATTTGCTTTTATCAAAATTATTGCAAGTGAAGATGAATATATTTAAATATGTTTATACTTTGAAATATTCTTTTGCTGGATTTTTTTCTTATGTATTTCTATGTACACTGTGTACTGAGGAAAGTATCTGTTTACCTTCAAACTGAATTGCAAGTGTTGTTTCCTCCCAGTGTGTCACTACTCTTTTGGTTTTGATAATGGTGGTTTTGTTATATAGAAAACTTTAAAATATTTATTTTATGTAGTCAAATACTTTCAGTCTTTTACATGCATTGATTTTTCTGTTGTTTTAGTTAGAAGCCATTTTCACACTAAGATTTTAAAAACAAGTGAAAACCTATGATTTCTTTTAATATTTTATTGTTTAATATTTCTATTCTGTGTGCTATAACAAAATATCATAAATGGGGTCATTTAAAAATAAGAGAATTTTATTTCTTGTGCTTCTAGAGAGTGGAAAATCTAGGATCAAAGCACTAGCAGACTCTGTTTCTCTTTCAGCTCATTGAAACTTCTCATTTTATCCTTACAAGGTAGAAGGTGGCAAAACAAGCTTCCTTAGGGATTAAGGTGACTAATTCTATTCCAAATCACTTCCCCAAAGTTCTTACTTTCAAATGCTATCAACTTGGGGATTATGATTTCAACACCTGAATATTGGAGAGACACAAGCATTGTTTTAGTACTTTTATGGTATAATTTTTCTGCATTAAGTCTTTGAACCATCTGGAATTTATCTTAGTGTAAGGTATGAAATATAGATATAACTATTTTTTCCTCAGTCAAATGAAATTTAAATGTCACTTCCTCTGCCTGCCATTAACTGGATCTCAGCCATTGAAGGTTAGGTGTGTGTGTGTGTCGTAAACTTCATGGTGCTTCATACCATGGTATGAAGCACACTCTTAATTGTCCCTTCACTGTCTTTCAGTCTAGACTAGAATTTCTGCCTATAAAGACACCTTATCCAACCAGTACTTGCAAAATTGTGGATACTGAGTAAATATTTATAGGCTTAATAATGAATATGAGTTATAAAGAAATAGTTATGAGGAGGTAGAAATTCTGAGTAATTATAGGCCATACAGAAGACTACAGAGTACAGTGTGAGTCACCAAGTTAATATAGAATGAGCCAAGTCAATGGAGTGGTGGAAGATGAGTTGTCTTTCTGTACATGACCGTTTAACAGCCTTGTCACCTTGGTCTGTGGGTAGCTTTGCCCTGCTCTTCTTTCTGAAACTCAATAAGAATGTCATGTTTTTTTTTCCTCTGGAAGCCTGATGTCTCTGGGTTTAGTGAGACCTATGTTTTTTCACAGTTCTTTTTAAATTGAATTCTTTATTGGTACATTTTATATATACATCATGATCACACTCAACATTGGGAATTTGTACCAGTATATGACATGAGTTAATTCCTATTTTTACTCATTTCCCTACCCATCCTACAGGTCCCCAACCTCCTATATACATATGCTTTCTTTTTGTTAAAGATCATATTTTTTCTTTCCCCTCATTACTTTCCCCCATCCCTTTTCCTTTGAATATTTCCTATTTCACAAAATCTGTTATACATTCTAGAACTCATTTGCATCTTCAGATTCTCATACCAGAGAAAAGATATGGTATTTACATATCTGTGACCTATTTATTTCATTCATGTCATTTCACTCAAACTTATCATTCTTTATGGCAGAGTAATACTCCATAGTGAGACCTATTTTCAGGATGGAGATCCCCGCCAAACTATATTGTAGAAAGTGTAGAAAAGATGGTGAGCAAGGACTAAGAACAGAGGTTTTGGTCTGATTGTAATTTTGATGGACAGTAGAAAACTGAAATGAAAACCCAGAACTTGGCAAAGAGGCATCAAACATAGGAGAAGGTGGCAAATTCTGTATGAATGTTGTGGGAATTTACAAAAGATGGGGGTTGGGCAAGTTTCTGTGAGTATTTTGGTATTTGCACTGGACTAGAAATATGGGAATGATTTTGCCAGATGAAGGAGGTAAAGAGCCTAAATAAAACAGCAGAGGTGGCATGCTCTAAGACTTGCATGGAGAAAGTAAGCTGCTGTAGTGGAAGAGAGGGTAGAAAGAATGGCCAGGCCAGGGAAAGCTTCTGGAGCTTTGTGGAGAGATTTTGAAATTTTTGAGGATAGGGAGAGTTTTGTGGGTCTCATAATATCTATTGGAGGGGCAGAGAGAAGCCCAAATAGAAGCAAGTCACCTTCAAACAAGATGGTTACATGAGAAAGATGCCGGGATAATGGATAAGCTTTTTTTAAAAAAAAAAATGAAAAAAACTATAAAAATCAAAAGAGTTTTAGTTTTTTTCCTCCTTTAGTTTGCAAAAGAACAAGGCCCTCTTTCAGTGAGAACCAGCAGCACATGAAAAACAAACAAAAACCCCTAGTTCCTGTCAGAGAACAAAGGTGTAGCTGCAGACATTGTGTTTCAGCTAGCCTGGGATTGTTGCTGAAGCCATTACAGCAGCAGACAGAAGAACAGACTTTGTTAGTCGTTACTTGCTGCTAGGCTCAGTGTGTTCTGTAAGGGTTATCTTGTGTTTTCTGTAGAGTCACTCCAAGATAGTAGATGCTGTCATTAGTCCCATGTCTGTGATGAGGAAACCAAGGTTCAAGGATCACAAGTGACATTTTCATTCCCACACAGCTCTCATGTGTGCTCCCAGAGTTCAAAGTCAGCCATTACATCTCCTAACCACTGTGTTCTATTCCACAGCAAGACTTTTTTGGGTTAATAGAAGTTGTTTTGGCCCAAGCACTCCTGTTACCATGGGGACCACTGTTTAATGTGCTTCTTTTGGGGTGGTGGAAATCTCTTTCTATAATACAAAGGGTTCCAAAGATTGATGAAAACTTCTTATAATGGAAGTTGAGAAGCTGTTTGGGTTGGCAGTTCCAGCAGCTTTTCTGAGCTGCTGGTCTGAGTTTCACCCTCTCTCTAGCAGGAATGCGAAATCCCTTTCTGAAGTGAGTTTGAATGGGCTCAGTGAGTGGCCTCTGCAGAGGAAGAAGCTTTGTAGACTGCAGACAGTCATCAGCGCTGGACGCATTTCAAGAATCATGGACAGCAGGGATGGGGGAAGACCTCAGGCCATCCATCCTCCTGCTGGTTTGAGATGGTTCCCGGTGGGAAATTCTGGGGAGGCAGCCAAGAGGAAAGATGTATTTCTAGGAGGGGTTTTCTGCCTCTTCCAGGAATCATTTTTGGGACAGTTCTTCATGGCCCCACACAGTGTGATCAGAGAATTCCAGCAGCATAAAAGCCAAAAAGAAATAAAAGCCTTTGTTGTGATATATGATGACTTTCCTTCAGGAAAACAAAGCAGAACGACTCTGCAGCCCAGGATCTGCATCTGCCTTGGTCTTGTCTGACACGAACGGGAGGGGAGCAAACTAGCAAGTGCCGAGAATTCAAACCATGCCTTGCATGCTGGCCTAGATGGAATCAAACTGAGGAATCGTTTTGCCCTTGTCATTATGTCAGGTCAAGGGGGAGCTCTCATGGCATCAGAATGTATGGTCTCTCTCCTTCAGAGCTGGGCTTTTTTTTTTTTTTTTTGAGACAGGGTCTCGCTTTGTAGTTCAGGCTGGCTCTGAGCTCACTATGCAGCCCAGGCAAGCTTCGAACTCAGCAATCCTCCCGTCTCTGCCTCCCGAGTGCTGGGATGACAGGTGTGAGCCACCATGCTCGGCACAGTGGTATGTGGTATTGATTGTTGGTGGGTGTGAGTCTCCATGCCCAACATTGTATGTGGTTACCAGGGATCGAACTCAGGACCTTGCGCTTGCGAGGCAGGCGCCGGAACCACTGAGCTAACCCTCCAGCCCGAGCTGGGCTTTTTTGATTTGCTTTTTCTTTTTAAATTTTTAAGCTTCGAACTTTGTGTGCCTGATGGAAAAGGTCTGTGTCAGTTTCCCAGGTCCTTGAGTTGCTGGGCCATGTAGGATGGCTTCTGTGTGCCACTTCTCAATGGGTTTGGCTTGTCTTCTCATCTCTTATAGTTCCTTCAAGTTAAGGCATGTTGGTGGAGTAGACAGCTAAAACATTGTACTTAATTTTGTGAGAGATAATTCTAAGTTCTTAGGAGGAATTTAGTGTTTTCTATAGGTTAAAAACTGTGCAAAACACTGATATACAGCCGGGCGTGGTGGCTCACGCCTGTCATCCCAGCACTTGGGAGGCAGAGGCAGGAGGATTGCTGAGTTCAAGGCTTGCCTGGGCTCCATAGTGAGCTCAGAGCCAGCCTGAACTACAAAGCAAGACCCTGTCTCAAAAAAAAAAAAAAAAAAACCACTGATATACATGAACCACGTAAAAAGTATTAATTTGTAATCAACTGGTGAATAAACTGAAAGTTATTGGTACTACACTCAGGGTCTTCCCCCACCCCTGCTGTCCATAACTTCTGAAATACATCAAGTGTTGATGACTGCAGTCTACAAAGCTGCTTCCTTTGCAGCAGCCATTCATTGAGCCCATTCAAACTCAGGTCAACTGTCTACACTCATGGTTAATCTGAATTTGAACACAGGTTATGTCAAGAGTCAGAGGCAAGTAGATATAGTTACATGGAGAAAGGGACTAGAATACTGTGTTTTTAAAAATGTCTACCTCAAATTTTTAATACTGTACAACTTAATGTCCCTTCCTATACCCATCCCCCACTGTACCACATTTTGGCACTTAGGTTTCGGAATCTCTGCCTGCTTTTCTAAGACAGAAGCCTTCAAGTTCCCTGTACCTCATTGCTTGGCATGTCTAATCCAGCACACTTAGTTTCTCTCCTTTCCTTTGCCAGTTATCAGTCTCCATTGGCCAACTGAGTTACTGCAGTTGTTTCAAGAGAGTGCAAGTCTGTCCCATTGGCTAGCTCAGACAGTCACTGAGAAAGCACACTGTCCCTAAAAGCCTTATGGTCCTTCTTACATTGAGCAGAGTATGAGCTTCCCCACTCCCTGGCTTCTGAAACCTTTCACATTTGTCCTAGTTACATTTCAAGTCTCATTCCAGTGCACACACACACGTTCTTTATTTCTTCATCTTCCACTAGTGTTTGTCTCCTTTGAATTTTTCTTATTTCCTGTAATTGTTAGACTTTTTCCATCTCTCTACATTGGAGAATATTTTTCCCATGACCTAAATGCCCCTTTTCTTCTACCCTGTAAAACTACCTGCCTGGAAGTTCCAATTCACACTTTACCCGTAGACTCCTTTGATGACAGTGATTCCACCTTGTGTTCTGAGCAGATTTAATGTTGCTGTAAAAAAAAAAATTCTGTTATCATTTCCCAGCTCTATTCTTTTTCCCTCCACTAAAGTTTGAACTGTCTAATAATAAAGACAGCATCCATTTCACTTTTGTATCCTCATGGCCTGGGTCATGGTTAGTGTTTCAGAAACATGTGTTTAGAAACATGAATAGATGGATGAATGAGTGAAAGAACTGGTACTGATTTGCTGCACAGAAGCCCGGTGGGAGATATTTTAGTATGTGGACAATGAAAACAAAGGCATGAGTTAAGATGGTAGTAGTAGGAATATAGAGGAGGTAACTGTGTTGATAAGACAATTGAAAATAAATGGAAACAGCAGAGCATAGTGATCTTTGTGATACAGATTAGGAAAAAGGAGGATTTGCTTCTTCTTGACTCCCAATCATGGATGACATTGATGGAGACAGTATAGAGTAGGGAGGGCGCTTTTGGCTCCAGAGACAGGCATTTGAGATTTTAATTATTAAGATGTATGTGGAACACTCAGGGAGAGTGTTCTCAAGAGATACTTGAAAAAAATCTAAGAAACTTATAAAGCACAGCTCTTCTAAAAGGTGAGTTCAGATTTCTGCCTAGCAACCTAGATGTCTTTCAGATCCACAGTCTCTCTCTGGTGTCTTTCTTCCACTTCGCTGTCTATAGTTGCTGGTATGGAAAGGTGTCCTGGATGTATTGTAAGATATATTTATTATTATTATTATAAGATACATCTATTATATTTTAAAATATATGTGTATGTCTCTATGTGCACATTGTGCCTAAAAAACTGTGAGAAGACTGACAATCCCCTCCATGGTAGGAATACTTGGTGTGAGTGTTAAAGGGGCAATATAACTTTTGTTTTTATGAAGTTGTTTGTATTGAATTTTTATTTCAAAATGTGCACCTTTTTATTAAGGTGTAGTGCACACACCATGCTCGTAAAAGTGTGGAAAGCAGCAGATGTTGGAATATTCCCAAGGTTGTACAACCAACAAGGTTTTATTATCTAATTCTTGAGCTACATGTCATGGGGAAAGAACCCCCATTCCCATTTCAGTCATTTTCCATTCCCTTATTCATTCTTCCCTAGAAGCTGGTAATGTTCTTCTGCCTCTAAAGATTTGAGGATTTGGGACCCTTCTTATGATTAGAATCACATAATGACCTTTTGTAACTGGTCTTTCACTTAACGTAATGTATTTGAATTTCATCCCTATTGTAACATGTATCCATACTTCATTCCTTTTTGTTGGTAAATAATATTCCATTAGATGAGCACACCATATTTTATGAATCTGTTCATCACTGGGTTAACTTTTGAATTGTTTCTGCCTTTTTAGCTATTGTGAAAAATACCATTCTGTGTAGTTATAATATCATGTAATAACTCTGTGCCCTTTGAGGAACTGCCAAATTGTTTCCTGTAGCAGCTACACCATTTTACTTTCACACCAACACTGGGTTATTCCAAATTCTCCACATTCTTATCAACTTTTATTCCTTGTCGTTTTTTACCACAGCCATCCTAGTGGATATGAAATGATTTTGATTTGCATTTCTGTAATGACTAGTTTTATGGACCTTTTCATACTTACTGGTTATTTCTATATCTAATTTAGAAAAATGCCTATTCCAATCATTTGCCCATGTTTTACTGTATTGCTTGTCTTTTCATTGTTAATTCATGCTCTTTATATATTCTGAATACTAGATATATTAAATACATGACTCATTTTTCTTGTATCCTTGTAATTTTATCCTTATATTTGATGTGTTCTATTAATAATCCTAATATGCAGTAGTTAATTTTCAAGGCTAGTGATAGCTTGAAAATTATGCTTTTGGAAAAAAGCAGGTGGATTTGTAATATTATTAAGAATGTTGCTTACAAATAAATGATTAGTTGACAGCTATATACTGGCACTATTCTTTTGAGAATGTGCTAAAGGAATAAGAGAAACAGTTCACTAAATACGTAGTCACTTATCTGAAATAGATGCATGTCTTCTTTTGCTGATGACTTAGCTGTTGTAAATGGGCCTGTGTCCTGAGTATTCACTCAACCTTTATGTCTACTGATGTGAACGAGCTTTAAAATCTGAGCTTCCAATGAAATAATTTGCCCATTTAAGTGTTCAGGATATGGCCTCATTTTATAGTGCCATAAAATGAAATTCAAAAAGCCTCTCTGGAGAGCTGTGATTGCTATTTTTTTCTTTAGTTGTTAGCCAAGTTAATAAATATTTCTAGCAGATCTGTCATCAAATGTCATATAAAACTAGATCTAATGATCAAACTTGAGAGGATCCTGAGCATCACAGTTCTCAGTGTGGCTCCAGAGAAAGAAATGACCGGCCTGATAATTGGCCCCTTGTGTTTTCCAAAGCAGGATTTAACTCCCGCCTTGAGAGAGATAGGGAAGGGTGTTTAGAAAGGCTGGCTTCCTGGAGACCAGCTGCATGTCCAGGAAAGGGAAGGTATAACTGTGTGGCCCTGTGCTGCTGAGTTTCTCCAGGTCTGGAGGCAAACTTGGCTGTGACTGGAGACAGTCACACTAGTTCCCCTTCATATACATCGACGGTAGATACATATGCCTCCAAATTCTGACCAGTGGCTTTCCAGTGTTGCAGCTTTTGTGGCTCTCCAACATACCATCTTATGTTCTTTAGTACATGATCTTTCTTTTGAAATGTATCCAGCAAAGCTTGAGGCCTTTCTCAAATTTTTGACAGCTACTTATTCATAAAGGAAAAATGGGTTCATTCAATTTTAACATAGTTGTAGAGCAAGAGAATTGTTTGGAAGTGATTGCTACAGGCTGTCAAGACAGCTACTTAGCTTTCAGGGCTGGCAAGAGAAAGATGAAAATAATGAGTTAACCTGCTAAGAATTTGGCCATTTTAATCATTCAAGTCTGGGTATACTTTGTCTCCATTTAAACTAAGTGGGGAAACAGTTATCTTGATAAGTAGGGATTTATCTCACCCCAAGCTCTCAGTGGCTGCCTGGAGAATAGACTTCTTTATGTAGCAAGGCAATGAGCATGCTTTGTATGAGTAAGAAAAAGAAAAAAAGCCATTGGTATTTTTGCAAAGTTCTTATCAGCAAAGAGCATTACCGAGAAATCCAATAGGGTAGTGATGACATTCAATTTTATTTGTACCAGGAATGCACAGATGGCTGGAGTTAGCAGCTATTCATTTTTAGCACGTATCTCTCATTATTGTTAGTGGGAATTACAAGACCTATCAAAGGGAGAAAACAGAGGAGAGTCTATAGTATCGTATATACGTGCATCATTTTTGTGCAAAGGTCACATACTTTGAATAATTCTTTTCTGTAATTGTAACTTCCCAGAGTTAGTTTGTATGCTGTCAAGATATTTTTAGTGGCTTGGAGAACAGCATTTTAGCAAACTGCATAGGTCTGAAACTTATAGTAATTGTAGCTTGTGGTCTTACATATGAAGTGCTCAATCGAAATGTGTTTTTACAGAAAAGTTCCCCTTGATTAATTGCCCAGGAAATGCTTCGTTCATAGGGATTCATAATTCAATAGCATAAAATGTTCCACTTCCAACAGTTCAGTCAGTGAGAAACTTCTATTTTTTTTTGAGCTGTTGTGTTTTTCAAGAGCTACCAGGACTTTTTCTGTAATAAGTTTTCTAAAATAACTTCACAGAAAATAAGTACGAGTAACCAGGGAAGGTATAATTCTTTATCATCTCACACTTAATTAAGAATCTAAATATATACTTTGGCTTTCTAGAAAATCCATATTAAAGTGTACTATCAAAAAAAAAAGTAAAGAGACAAAAGAAGGCCTGGCTAATTAGATACAGGCAACATAAGACTAGAGTTCATTATGATTCAAAACATTATGATTTTCAAATAGTGACTTAGTCTGTTTTGTGCTACTGTGACATAATACTACAGTCTAGTTAATTTGTAGTGAACAGACATTTACTTCTTATAGCACTGGAAGCTGGGCAGTCTAAGATCAAAGGGCCTTTACTGGATAAAGGTCTTTTTGTCTTATCATCCCATGACAGAAGGTGGAAAGGTAAGAGAAGGAGAGAGGGAGCAAGTGAGAGCCACATACTCCTGAAACAATTACATTTATCATTTATGAAGGTGATACCCCCAATACCCAATATGGTCATGCTGGGAAGCAAGGTTCTAGCACACAAACCTTGGGGGATACATTTGAGCCATAGCAAATAGAATATTGTTTTTCTCATGGGATGTACTTAGGATATGTTCGTTCTGTTGAGTACTTAGTTTCCTTAGTTAGGAAAGGGGAAAATGTTTCATGCTTATAATTTCTTTGAGGGAAAATTTTTGGTTTTATAAGGTGCAACATGAAAGAATTTAAGACGTACGTAAGCAAGTAGGCCTAATCATAATCAGGATCACTGCATAGGCTGAGAAATATGAAGTTGAGACTATTAGAGTATACTGCTCACTTTTTGTAAGTGAATTCTAATTTCTGCCTTGTCTTTAATTTCACTGAAATGCTTTTGTATTCATTCTTTTAATATATATCGTTTTAAGAGTAAACAATTAAATATAGTTTATTACTTATAGAAAAATCAGCCTCTACAATATGACTTTATTTCTCATCTCTAAATTATGTTACATTTGAGTCTAATAAAGAGTGATTCATAAATTATCCTACAAGAACTCTAAAACTTTAGTTCTTCTTCAATCCTCATTCACTGGATAAAGTTTCCCTGGATGCTGTATGAGGGCCATTAAAGTGGGTTTATTCCTGTCAGTCTTCAGAATCTCAGATTGTTTTTAGTTCACAGGTTTCTAATTTATGTATCAGACAGCACCTTTACCTAAGAGAGGCCCTCTCAAGCACTCCTTAAAGTTGTGTGTGTGTGTATGTGTGTGATAAGTAGAAAATGAAATATGTAAATATGTGTATATAAAATATAAACCTGTGTGAGGACCCAGTTTTATATGAGAATTGAATGTGTGGTGAATTTTCTCTTTGAAGAAGGAAAGACATTTGGCGTCACTGATGGGGATGGCTGGTTATGATGCAGTTTTGGAGAAACAATTTTATACCCAGGCAGTGGATTATTTTTTTCTTCAATGGAGCAATTAGCTCTGATAATAGGAAAGGAGCAAGTGAGGTACATATGAGGGTAGCACTACAGGGTAAAGAAAATGACTGGAGTTTTGGGAGTGACTGATTGGGTTAGAATTCCAGCTCTACCTTCGAGGGAGAAAAGGCTTCTCAGCAAGTTGCTTCTCTGTTGGGTACCATTTTTCTAATCTCTAGTTATGATCCCTGATGGCATTTTGGTCAATGACAGACTACACTTACAATGGTATACACGTACTCCTCATTGAAGGACCTACTTGGTTAACAACTGTTCAGATTTGTGACTTCTAATTTTTTTTTTTTTACAGTTCTGGGCATCTTGTTTTGAGAATGTCAATGTCTTCTCTTTATATTGTATACCTTGATTGTATAGTACTATATGTTTTAGTGATTGTACTACATAGTACAGAACTATAGTTTCAGGTTTTAGGTGTCTCAAAGACCTCAAGTTGGAGTTACCTTTGACTATTTTATTGTTCTGAATATTGTAATATTCATCTTATATATAGTTTCATGTAGTGACCAATTCCTTTAATGGCCTAATTAGAGAAGAGAAGTTTGTCTTTAAATAAGGAGTATTTGTGTATCATATAACCTAAGTGGGTAGTAGGCTATATTATCTGGCTTTGTGTGCACATTCTCTGTGCACACAATTGCCTAATGATGTATTTCTTAAGACATGCACCATCATAAAGTATGCACGACTCTAGGATTATTGTGAAGATTACATGAAGTTGCATAACCCTGCCTAGCTTCAACAGATGTGGATAAATGCTACACTCTGTATCTTTCATGTTTATGAACTTGAGTTAGAAGTCCTGATGGCTGCTGTATATTTTAGAAGGTACAGTGTTCCTAAAATTTGGGCATTCTGCCCCTGTAAACTCTAGCTATGTTGATATTTGGATGGAAACCATAAAGAGCATGAAAAATTATAGGTACATGAGAGTTTTTTTGCATGACACTGGGAAAAGTCAATCCCAGGTCTAGTATGGAGTTTGTTTTCCTTAGTCACAGAAAGGTTACTATCCTGGGCTCACAAACATGTACCTGGGCTCTAGGAAACGTCCAAAGATATCTGTTCTTCTATATTCTTCAGATTCTTCAAGAAATGAACCAAGATTGGCTAACTCTTAGAATTACTAGGTTGTTTTGATGTCAGCAACCATTATTAAGTAAAACCATTTCCATAGGAGCATCTGAGGTACCAAGAAAGCATTGACTGAGTGGAGGCAGATGGAATGAGAGGTACCTAGTCACATCCTCTGGCGGAGAAGTGGCTGAGAATGCTTATAGCTTACATAGAGTGAAAACAGCAGCCCCAAACTCAAAAGTGCAAGGAGTGTCATATTTTTATGTGTTCATTGCTTTTGAAGTAATTTAGATCAGACCCCAGAGTGGAGGTCACACAATTCATACTCAGGTATGTGACCCAGATGGCCTTCTAGAAACGCTCACTCCCAGCATGCCTCACTGATGATGCCACGCTGTCTCCAATGAGGTCTCAATTTTTAACTGAGCAGCTGAGATCACCTAGTTCTTTAGTTGGTGACTTCACAGTGCATTATGAGTCTGAGGTATGGAACTGAGGAGATGACAGCTGTGGTAGGTAAGCTCAGTGGTGCCAAGTTCATTGTCTTGGAAGCTTCTGAGAGGATTAGTAAAACATACTTCTGTGTGTATGTATGGATGGGCCAGAGGGCATGACTTTGAGTATTATATATGGTTCTCAAATTCCTCCTTTCTGACAGTGCTCCTCTGTGCTGCTTCCTGGCACCCATGAACCAAGAACCTTTGCTCTGTGATAATGTTTTCTTTCTTTTCTTTTCTTTTTCCTTTTCCTTTTCCTTTTTTTTTTTTTTTTGAGACAGGATCTCACTTCATAGTTCAGGCTGGACCTAAGCTCACTATGTAGCCCGGGCAAGATTCAAACTCAGCAATCCTCTTGTCTCTGCCTCCTGAGTGCTGGGATTGCAGGTGTGAGCTACCACACCTGACACTGTGGTATGTGGTGTTGATTGTCAGTGGGCATGAGTCACCACACGCAGTATTGTTGTATGTGGTTACTGGGGATTGAACCAGGGACCTTGTGTTTGCTAGGTAGGCGCTGGAACCACTGAGCTAAGTCTGCGGTGCTGTGATAATATTTCTGCCTTGGAATCAACCATAGCCTGAATTCCCTGAAACTGCGAGCCAGATTAAATCTCTGCTTTAAAATATGGGTGCTGTGCAATCATTTGTAGATTGAACTCATTACTTCACTGTTTGTTTCTCAGAAAGAATCTAAGATTTTAAAGTGTGTAAGGTAAACATATTTAAAATATTAAGTAGATTGCACAGGTATTGGGTACATGAAGCAAAATTCAGAGTGAATATATGAGCAACTCCAACTAATAATATTATTTCTCAGGCTTGATATCCTAGAAGAATAATTTAGCAGGATGATCCTAAAATAATCCAGTCCTTCTCTCCTGCTCTGTCTGTCTACAGTATACTTTATAATACTAAAGGCTCTAAGAAGTCCTGCAGTGTATGAAAGCAGTTTACATTGTGCTCTTAAGATTCATTTGATCCTAGAGCCTCTAATTGTCTTTTTTGTGTTTTTGTTTTTTAGTAATAGTTAATAGACCCTTGAGCCAGTACTGCTACAGTACTCCAGTGGTGTTTGGAAACAAATGACTTAGGAAGAACATGTCAAGAAGTGAAACTGAAGCAAGTGACCTTGCTGTGGTAGATTTGGAAGTGGCTCCTTGTGTTGGGACAGTTGTATGAAGTGGCTTTTTCTGTCTTATTGAATTGGAGGGAAGTAGTTTATGCACTCTTTGCCTATAATTCTTCTACTACGTTATCCTTCAATGATTTTTACTTCATCTGCCACCCACCACTGATTCTGTTTTACTCATTCACACCAGACAATGAGAAATAGGGTTGAGTTATGCAGAGGGTGGGAAGAATAGCCATTTCTTTATGCAGTGTACTATTAGGGAGATAAATTACTTGGGACAGTATAAGGATGCATACATTACCAGAACCTCTTTTTGCCATAAGTTAACCTTCCTGATTCTTTGGAAATCAATTTTTCATCTTTTTTTTTTTTTTTGAGACAGGGTCTTGCTTTGTAGTTCAGGCTGGCCCTGAGCTCACTATGTAGCCCAGGCAAGCCTCAAACTCAGCAATCCTCCTGTTTCTGCCTCCCGAGTACTGGGATTACAGGCGTGAGCCACCATGCCCGGCGGAAATCAATTTTTATCATTGGTAAAAGTGATTTGGAAAGAATGAAATTTTTAGGTATTATAAGGTAAACAATTGCTAGTAAATTTTTAGAAACATCCACAAAAGCTTTTACTAAAACTGGTAAGCCAAATAAGAACACAGGGGATAAGGTTGTGACTTGAGGGTAAAGGGTTTCCTAGCATATGAGAGACCCTGGGTCTAATCCCCAGCACTACCCCTCTCTGAAAGACACACACTGCCAACCAATCAACAAACAACTCCACAGGTTTAAAACATGTAAAAATAATTAACATGTAGCTGGGCATCGTGATACCACACCCATAATTTCAGCACTCTAAGAGGTTGAGGCAGGAGGTTCATAAATTCACACTACCCTGGGCTTAGTGAGATCCTGCCTCACAAAAAGAAAAAAGAAAAAGAGCTGGGGCTGTAGGTCAATGTGAAGGTCCTAAGTTTGATCCCCAGGACCACTACCCAAAACCAACCAAACAAAAACCAACAAGAGCAAGACATATATAATTTTGGGATTGGTTATTGTACAGATCTATACTGCCCAATATTCTAGCTGCTAATCCCATGTGACTATTTAAATTAATATAATAAATAGTGTTTAAATTCAGTTCTACAGTTGCCCTTACTACATTTCAGGTGTTCAGTAACCATGTATGGCTAGTGGCTACTAATCTGGGCTACATAGAAAAAATATTTTCCTGATTAAAGTAATTTCTATTGGATGGTAGACAAAGGAGATTTCTGGAGACCTCTTCATCTCCAGCTCCTGATTTTCACACACTCCTATAATCTCCTTAACTGGAATGAGTAGGCCTGTGACTTATATCCAGCTAATAGAAAATGCAAAGATGATGAGATCCTGCTTCTTTGCATAGGTATGTTATGTGGCTAAGGGGATGGGTTCTCATGCCCATGATTATGTCATAGTATTTGTCTCATATTGGCAGACTGGACTGTGTCTTTTTTTCTAGTCTCAAAAAAATCAAACAACTGTGCTATGAGCTATCTGGGTAGAGGGCTGTATGAGGCTGGCCCAGGCTCTAGCAACTGGCTAATAGCCAGCAAAATCTGGGAACCTCAATCATATAGCTGCAAGGAGAAGAATTCTGCCAACAACTTGGATGAACTAGGAAGTACCTTCTTCCCCAGTTAAGTGCATGATGGACACCTTGATTTCAGCCTGGTTACACATGAATAGAGGGCCCAGCAAAGTTCTTCTGTACTCCAGCCTGCTGAGTTTGTAGTAAGTTGTTGTATAGCAGCAACATCAAATTCAGCCCTGGTCCAAATTATTTTGTGGATGATCAGACTGTAAATACAGTCTAACTTGCTTTATTGAAGCTAGTGTTTTGTGCTTCATAGGGGAAAAAAGCTTGTAACTTTTAAGGTGAATGTCTAGGCCTGGATAATGTGTTCCATTTACTTTTTTTTTTGGCAAAGATCTAATAAAGTAATATTTAATTATTTTTGTAAAATGTCCCAGATAGTCACGGCATCATAGAAATAGTTGTTCAAATTCTGCAGCCCCTGCTTATTCACTGAATGATGTCTGGAAAAATTATTCTTTTTAAGCTCCTATTTCCAAAATAGGAAATCTTAGATATAAGTCTGCTGTTTTATTTAACTGAGATTATACTTTTACAGTGCTTAGTATCACACCTGGTACATAATCTAGCAACTGAAAGCACAGGAAGTTTTACTGTTTGATAGTAAAAATTTAAAATTAATTTTTAATACTAAATAATATAAACTCCAACTACATTATTTCCATACTCCTTTATGAAAAGTCATCACATAAGATTTTTATCTTCTTACATGTCTCCTTTATTTTATGTCTGAGGGGCTATAGCCCAGTTCCAGATTGGATGCAATAAAAGTAGGTCTTGCAGCCACGAAGTGCCCCTTTTGCTCATAGGTTGCTCTGGCTGTATGTTTTCTGGGCAAATCGCCCCAACCTCTGGCCAGACTGTGGAATGTTGGTTTCCTTCAACATTAGCCTCCCAGGGGTCAATTTTCACGGTTTCCATATGTTTTTATATTACCCTAAACTGTAAATATAGCTGACATTCTACCAAATTAGCCCTAATATGCCTCTGTCTAGTGGTGGAGCCATAGGCTTTTAGAAGTATACAATACTCTGTGGGGTTGTGGTGATTATAACGAATGTTTTATTTTTAAAGTGCTTGAATTCTTTTTTTTTTTTTGAGACAGGGTCTCGCTTTGTAGTTCAGGCTGGCTCTGAGCTCACTCTGTAGCCCAGGCAAGCCTCAAACTCAGCAATCCTCCTGTCTCTGCCTCCTGAGTGCTGGTATTACAGGCGTGAGCCACCACATCCGGCTCTTTTTTTTTTTTAATTTGAAGTGAAGCAAATGATGTGCAGAAAGAAGATATGACATAGGAACAGAGTAGCCTTTTTAATCATTTTTTCCTGTCTTGAGTTTACCAGTTCCTGAAATTCTGTCTTTAGATCTGTTAGGTGATATCTGTATTGTTCTTTCTCTATTTTTCCCTTTTTGTTGAGCTCTACTTTTATCTTGTCATCTCTTACTCTTCATTTCTAACTTCACCTGTCTGGGAAGGAAGAAGAAGCAAACATGTGGACAAATCCAGGGTGTGGAATACAATACACACTTCTTATGAGAGTAGATTCTTTCCTAACACGTTGAGGTTCATGGGCACAGAGGACAGACATACTTGGGAAAAGCCCATCGCCTTCTTGGTTTTGTGTCCTTCTGGTTCTTCATTTGAGGAGCTGTCATTGTCACTATGATGTGGTACTGTCAAGCTCTCCCCTGCCTCCTGAGTCTGCCCTGGTGGAAGTTCACATTCTTGGATTGTTACTTTGTCCATGTCTAGTTTTCTAACAGTCAATAAAACTGCTGTCCAGGGGCATCCCCTTTCAAATTAGGAATGTTGTGCCTTGTGGCTGGACCATAGAACAAATTCAATTCTGCTTTTTCCCTTTTCTCCTCTGTGGACAATTCTGGGGCTACTTGGGACAAAAGAAAGTAAGATAGTGACAGGAAGACATTCTGTAGTCTGCATCATGGTTGGTTGGCATTGTACAAAAATTAGCAAGTTGGGTAAATCCCTGGAACTAGATGGAATCTTGGTTCTGACACTCAGCTCCCTCAACGTTAGGCAGTTCCAGTGTCTATCGACGTAATGAACAAATAGGTGTTACCTCACAAGGTCATGGTGAGATAAACTAATATTGCAACAGACCAAGTAATATGTCTGAGTCAATGTCAGGAATATTGGCTGGAATAATGATTACTGCCACATATTGTAGGCCTGCAAACTCCAACCATCAAGTCAAATCTTTTAAATAAAGTTTTACTGGAACACAGATCTCCCATTTATGGAAAGCTTCTTAAGCTCTGCAAGACACAACAGAGTCAGAGAAAAGTCTTTGTGATGGAAGCTGTCTGACCCATGGTTTTGAAGATACTCACTGCCTAGCCCTTTGTTCAGAGTGCTGATTGCTGTGCCAGCCTTTGGAGTGCCTTTTACTATAAGCCAGAGTGGAGCCAGCCATCAGTTTTCTGTGACCTGTGTAGAATTTTCACGGTCTATTAAATACAAATTAATTTAGAGCAATACTCAGGCCATGGGTATATCCTGGATTTTCAACTAAATCTTGCAAATGATATGTATGGGAATGAACACTCCAGATTTTTGTCGTGTTAGCATCTGATCACTTTCATTCGTGTTCTTAACAAGTCCAGAATTATTTTTGACTAGGTTTTACTTTTTATAATAAATTGATTTTCACTATATGAGATTCAATTCTCCTCTATAGAAAGTGCCTTTTATGAACAATTTAAAAAATAATCTTAACTTAATGCAACCTCCTAAATAGATATTATGAAATAATTTTAAGTGTTCACATGGAGCATTTAGAAATCAAAAGGAGGCCTTTTCATCCTTTTACCAAGAGCAGGTAGGTATCAGAATTAAATCCGATCCAGCAGAAATGTATCAGGGACTGTGGCCTAGGCATCGTGCTGGCACTGAGACAGGTTGAGCATGGAGCAGAGGGGGCTTAGGGCATAGCAAGGAAGGCATGAGAGAATCTGAAGTGTGACGGATTATTGGCAGGGCAGCCACAGTGTAACTTGAGAGTTCATAGCAGCAGCACTCTACTTTCTTCATAGATGGAGGGAGCTTGCAGGGGACCTCTCTTTCATATCTGTGATGAGGAGCAGGAGCACAGGTAAGGCAAGAGTATCTTGGAGAAGACTTTTACAGAGGCCCTGAGGAGAGGTGGACCTGTGTACAGGGTGTTAATGAGGGCCAGATGAGGTGTAGGTGTCAGGAAGATATGATGAGATAATACTGGAAACAGAGCTTAGGCCTGGGAGGAGTCATAGGATGAACTGTGGATGTTTCCAGAGATGGTAGGATCTAGTGTGAAGTTCTGAGTGAGAGGGAGATAGAATCTTCTTTGTGCACTTTCTGTCACCTCATGGAGAATTGATTCCTTGGACTACCTCGAGCCAGGATCTTGATCTACCCTGGAGATTATGGTAGTTTGGAGCAGGTAGGATGTGGTTAAGAGTCATTGGTTCACTCTGGCAAATACTTTTGGTATGGGAATCTGTCTTGGCTACAGTGCCTATTTGGTTATGGAACAGCCTATGAGCAACTCAAAATGCAAATAAATGTGTTATTATAAACCATATCATGTGGTATGAACCAACTAAACTGGATGCACTCAGGTTTTTCGTGAGGAGAGAGACATCCTTGGTTTTGGTTCCCAGACAGTTCCCCTCTGAGCAGAAAATACTTCAGCTGAGACCTGAAGGAAGAAAGCTGGCCATACAAGTCTGTTAGCAGAGTGATCCCAGGTCCTATTTTTGCCTGTGCTCTTTGGAATGCAGTAGAAACCGAAACAAGACTAATTCTGGGGCTAACAGAAGAATGGCGTGGGATGAGAGTGGTGAGATCCATGGACACATGGTTTACTGTTTGGGAATTGGAAGTCTAATGGAAGACCATGTGCCACTGAGTGCATGTCTGACCTGTTACAAATCACTTGCTCTTGTTTGTGATGGAGCATGGGGATTAAATGGGGATCAAGACTAGAAGCAGAGAGACTGAAGAGAAGGGTGTGGGCTGGTCTGGTAGTGATGGTCTGTCACGGCATCAGAGGTGATGAAGAGAAGGAGTCTGCCCATACCGAGTTTCTCTATCTGTTCTGCTCAGCTGGTTTTGAGCTTGGGATGGAGGCACAAAGGACACATGCAGCCACATCATATTGAAATACACATATTTGCTGGGCAGGCAAAGATGGCAGGGGCTGGCTTTGGGCCCTCCTGCAGCAAATCTACCAGCAGCTTTGATCTGCAGGCCAAAAAGCCTATGGTGAGAGTATTGTAGAACAAACTTGTGTCTACTTGGTCATCAGACCTAAAAAAACAGAGACCACATGATAAGAAAATTTTTTGGTGAAGAGTAAATCAGATCCAGGCTTGTTAGTTTATCCTGTGACCTTATCACTTGATGTAGTCTTCTTGCTGGAAAGAACATCTTAGGATTAGGTAGACAGGAGCCCTGAAGAGAGTGAAAACAGGGCTACCTTTACCCTGTGAGTGTCCTGTGTACCAATCTGCTGTTCACAGATGAGGAGGTCAGGGCCATCAGTAGCCACCCTGTCTCTCTTCTCTCTATCCATTGGGTCTTCCCAGCAGGTCCCACCATTGCTCTAGCTTTACCTCCATGTTGTAGGTTCTGCCCATATCTGAGGTGAAATTCTGTCAGTTGGGGGAGGGAGTTGTCCAGGGTCAGAGTGAAAGAGAATATTGAAAGGAAGCCTGCCCTTTAGAGAATCCATCAACCTAGTCGCTGTAGTTAGTCTTGAGAGGCTAACACAAGGTGCAAAGTCCAAGAGACCTGGTCCATCCTCTGAGTCCTCGCAGGTTGTCCTGGCTTGTGGTTCCTTGCTGGGAAGAGAGCTGGATTCAAGTAGCTATTGCAAGACAGACTCTTTCTGTTCCAGGAAAGAATGATCATGTTCATGACATTTAGCACTTTTGTAATTGCTATAAAGTATCTTTAGAGTATTTATGATAGTGTCCTAAAATTTATAGCTAGCTGAAGTACTCAGTGGTATTTACAAGCTTCAAAATGAGATCATCACAGTAGTTAAAAGTAAAAGCTTTTATTGTCGGAAACTGCATGTAGCATGCACTGTCAGCCCCATCATGTGTGTGTGGCCCTCTTCTTGGGTCTCGGCTCACTCACTGTGCTCGCCTAGAGCTCCCTGCACTGCTGTCATCAGGGTCTCCCACCAGGAATGTGACTCATCATTAGGAAAAGCATGAGTAGAAGCTGGGTGTACAGCAAACACTTTAATAATGCATTCCAGAGTCTATTGTTCCAGGTCTGTGGAACACTTGCTGTTCTGGTGTAGAAAATGAGACACTAAATATATGTGCACTATATTGCGCAAGACACAATTATATTCTTACTATAGCTAAGAATGAGGCAGAGGGTAAACCCACTGAGATCTGTTTTAATCATTTACCTACACAAACTCATCAATCCTGCACAATAACCTTATGAGTTACATAGGATTATTAATCACATTTAATTTATGTATCTAATTTGTATGCTGTTGGGATTGAACCTAGGATTTCACACACACTAGGCAAGGAATCTGTCACTGAACTGCACACCAAGTCCTCTTTTATAAGCTGAGGCACACAGAGATTAAGGATCCCGCCCATGGTCATACAGCTAGGAAGTGGTGAACTGTTGGAGCCTGGGGAGACTGACTCTAAATTTTGTCATCAGTCACTTCACTGCAGCTGCACCTGGAGGATTCATTCGTATGGTCTAGGAATTGCCTTCAGTGGAGGTTATACTTCTTTGTACATTGAGTTATTTGTTGCAGAACAGATGAAAACTATGTCCACAAAAACTCTGATATAAAATGTTTATTGCTACTCCGATAGTAGTAAAAAAAATGAAAGAACCCAAATGTCCATTAACAAGGGAATAACTAATCAAACTATATTCATAGAAGGGTATATTAGTAATTGGAAGAACTGAATTGATACAGAATGCATGGACACATTCTAAAACCTTTACACTGAGTGAATGAAGCCAGATACAAAAATTATATATTGTATCATTCCATGTATGTAAAGTTCAATAATTGATGAAACAATCTCCATAGATAAAAGTTAGAATAGTGATTGTTTCTGAACAGAGAAAGGAGACCTAAGGCTGGATTATGACAAAACTGTATATTTTGATTGGTCAAAATTCCTCGCCTTATATCCTTAACATTGGTGTGTTTGGTTCTGTGTTCTTGTACCCTGCTTAAATATATATTTGTGCAAAGAGAGAGAGAGAGAGAGACAGACAGACAGACAGACAGACAGACAGAGACAGAGAGACAGCAGAGAGAGAGAGAATTGAAGTTTCTTTTAGTAACTTCCACACCCAGTGGTAGACATTGTTTATAGACTGGTGTGGAATTTCTAGAAGTTTCTGTTTGCATGCCTACATGTGTATATGCATCCAAATAGGCTTTTATATTTTCATATGATTAAAACAAGACTTTGTATTCTAGTACTTGCTTTATATGACCTTAATTGTTTTAGCTGTGATTCCATACTATGAATGTAGTTAATTTCTTTAATCAGTTTCATTCTGATGGACAAATAGGCAGTTTTCAAATTTTCACTTGTACAGTTCTAGTGAGGGTGTTTTTACCTATATACTCCTGCATGTGTGCAAGGATTTTTGAAGGCTTCTTTCCTAGTAGAAGAATTTGATTGGGGAAAAGTTATGTGTACTTTGGTGAGTGCTGCCAAATTAATTTCCAAAAATGCTTTTGTGAATTATATTTCTCCTGACCATATATGAGAGAGCTGGATTCTTGAATCCTTTCCAAAAATGAAAATTTTCAATTGTTTAATGTTTTTAAGAGCAGATGGGTAAAAAATTGCATCTAATTTTTGCCAAGATGTTAGAATAAGTTTTTATTGTTTCCTTTGCATCCAAGTACACATGTGTCATAGGAGGAGTGTGTGCATGTCCTACCCAGCACTCTCAGCTGTGTTATTCTGTTAGTCTGCAAGCCTGGAGTGTTCTCACCAAAAAGTTAAAGAATACTTTCCAATTTTAATTTGATAGTCTATTCTGGTGAAAGAGCAGAATTCTGTTATCTCTCACATACTCCATGAATACAGTAGTTACTGATGATCTTGATACCTGTTGAATCTTTAAAATTTAATCCAAATTGCTTAATGGTACATGAATTTTGAAAAGTGCCATGGCTTGCTTTTTAACACTAACTTATGAAGCTGGGCAATTTAAGTCAGATGTCGAAAACTGACTTAACTAATATGTTTTGCAACTACCCTTCCCTTACAATTACTTTTGTTTTTATTGGGCATATTGGCTGTATTTTAATGTTATTTCCTTGGAGAAAACACCCCCTAAAGAACTTCGTGCTGAACATGAAGCAAGTAAATCTCTGGCAGAGGCCTGAGGCAGCCCAAGTTGCTGAGTAGGTGAGAACCTGGGAAGTACAAATGTAACTTTCTGGGACAGTATAGGAGGAGGTTTTGCACCATGTACCCTGTAGTTGCTGCCTTGACAATTGAGAGCTGTCCTGGGCTCAGCATGCTCATTTGTTCAGTGTGGACTTACTTCTGCAGGCGGAGGAAGATGCAGTGTCTGACAGATGATTTACAGGTTTTTTTTTTTTTTTTTTTTTTTGGAAATGCTGAGGCTATTAATAGGAAGAATGACTGTGAACATTTATTTTTCACAGAGCATCACAGAAATCTGGGGAGGGGCTTCATCTTCCAAGGGATCAAGCATTTAAATTTCATGACCTCTCTATCTGCCTCCTTTTTTAAGTGACCTCTTCTACCTGTGCTTCAGAGACCCTGAGGGGCTCCCTTTTGAGAGACACCTGAGAGACAGGGTGGAAGGAGCTTATGCTGTACTTGCCTGTTACCCACTTAACTAACACCCCACCTTTGCTCCTTCCTGTCTGTGCACAGCAGTTAACTTTCCTTTTTTGTTTTCTGTGAAGCTCTCACTAGAAGAGAGGGTTAGACTACTAGAAATGTATGTGAAAGTCATGGCACTACCTCCCAGGAGGTGAATACTTGGTATACAGCTGTTGAGAGTCATGAACACAGAATGATGGCTCTGGTCACCAGCCTCTTCACTCTGACTGGCTCACACCCTAAGCAGTGCCACACAAACCCCATTTTCTCTTTTCAATTGCTGATGTCTTTAAAAGGCAGCATTTGAGGGAGCAGTTGAAAAATGTTGAAGAACGGCTTGCATCCTGTGTCAGTTGCCAGTTTCCTACTTTTCTTAGCTGTTCATTTTTACCTCAGGAAGATTTAAGGGACACATGGATTTGGAATTGGTTTTTTCTTTTTTGATTGGTGAAAAATTGCAGTGTTCCTGCAAGTAGGGTCTCTATGTTCAGACTGCTAGGAGAGCTTTGTTAAAATTCTTTATACAAGTGATATTTATAATAATAACTTATTTGTTGCTGGTGCTTGAAGGGCACAATGTGTAGCAGTTGATTTTATTTGATGGTATGATTTAAAATAATAAAAAATAATAGAATATATTTCCAAAATACTCTAATTTATCTCAATAGTCACACTGATCTCTCCATCTCTTTTGTTCTGAGCAGTGATCACATTTTTTAAGTAGTTGGAAAACATGTTTGCCCTGGTCAATAAAATCTTTGAAAAGAGTAGTCATTCTTAACATCTTTAGAGTGATCTGAAGATCATTGTCTAAAGCTAGATTCGCATATACCTGAGGTAGTGTTTTCCTATGTCTGTGTTACTGTTAAAGTGTGGAGTAGATAAAACTCAGCAGTAACAATGATGACCAAGGAGATGGTTATTGAATTTTGCCTGTGTCCTCCTAAGTCTACCAAGAATACTTAAACCACTACTTCTGTTGGTAATATAAATATTTCTAAGGGGCCCAAGTGTTTAGAATTTCTTTTATTAGCATGATTCCTAAAAGAACATTGTTTGCTTAGTAAATAATTATCTTGAGTTCCACTTTCTTGGAGTGGGAGAAAGAGTGCACATAATTTGAGGCCTAGAAATAGGGTGTTATGTAGAGAGCTGTTCTAGTTTGCTTTTTGTTTTAGCTTGGCACGTTTGCTATTTATCATCTAATTCTCATCTTGTTCATGTTTACAAAACAGCAGTGACTCTGAATAGATGGTATTTCTCTTGGGAGTCCGGGCTCAGTCAAGGTGGCTGACATGGCAGTGCCATGGAGAGGGGCCAAAGGGATTAGAAAGAACCCAGATGACTGTGCTCCTTGGCCCTCCTCTCTTAGAGTCACTGCTTCTGAGCGCTCTGTGCTGTCCTCCTGCCTCCACATGTATTGGATTCGATGTATAACAGCTGCTGTGGACATGGTTGCCTAAATCTGTGGAATGTTTTGCTAAACACTGCTCATGGAATAATTCACATTAAGCCTGTAATTCTTTTTTTTTGCATCCTTTCTTTAATTGTGATTCACTTGATCACTTTATGATTTCATATTTTGACATCCTATAGATTCATTAAAGACATTTTAAACTCCAGGGCTTTAACAATATAATTAGCCAAACTCTTATTCTGTTTCAGCTAGGCATTGACAGTGTATTTGATCGGAGCTTTGTAATTGTTATTTTAAAATGAAAGTAATGGGTTATAGTTTCAGAATAAGAACATAATCTAAAAGAATAATAATACTTAGAATAGCAACCACTTAGAAGAAAACAAAGGCCCACCTACTTTGCAGTCCTGTCTCTTACCCCCCTCCCCCTACTGCCCCGAGTTCACCTCTGTTATAACCCATTTCTCCTTGACCTGGTCAGTGCTTTCCTGACTTCACATTTGCATGCCCTGTTCCCTCCTCTGGGCAGCTCTTCACCTGGTGTTTCTTTGGTGGGTACCTTTAAGTTGCTATCATAGTCTTATCTCTGGGGGAAGACTGTTCCTGGCCCATGTGTCTGAAGTCAGCTCTTCCAACCCCATCACCTGTACATGTGTGCATATCATCATTTCTCATGTCATGCTCTTTATTTCCTCCAACATTAGGAAACCAAAGTTGTATCTTTTTGCTATTGTTTGTGTCTGCCCTGCTCAATGGACTCTCAGCCTTGTAATGGTGTAGGCATCACCTGTTTCGTTCACCTGGAGCCCCAGTGCCATTCTGACTGACATTCACTGGGTGCTCAATACATATTTGTGGTTGAAGAATAGAATATTCTGAGTTCCCAACTTTTCTCCCATTCAAGATATTCTATGTTTAGCACTGCTTGAATCCATTGTAACAATGTGCTTTTCCTCTGGTTGAATGTAACCAAGCTGTACTGGCTTTTATCAGGCATATGAAGGATCAGAATAAGAAGGTGGCCAACCTCAAGCACAATCAGCAGCTGGAAAAGAAGAAGAATGCCCAGTTGTTAGAAGAAGTCCGCAGGCGAGAAGACAGCATGGCCGACAACTCACAGCATTTACAGGTGAGAACAGCTTCATTGTCTTAATCCTTCATAATTAAAACTTAATTTTATAACTCGGGGAGTTTATAAAACTTGTTTTATTTTGTTCAAAACTCTAAGGTTCTAAGACACATCATTATTCTGTCTTCTCTATAAATATAGTTATCTTTCACTGACATTCCTATCTCAGGAACCAACCGACTGACTGAAACCACCAGTTTTTCCTCATTAACCATTCCTATTTTTGGCAAAGAGGTTCTTCCCATATGCTCAATAAAACACTCAAGCTTAAACAGGGCATTTACTTTGAAGTTTATTTATTCCCCATGCTTTTCAACAGAGAGATTCAAGTTCAACTTGGCTGGAGTTCATGTTAAATTTTTCTTATTAATTATTGTCTTTTTCCATTTATATATTAGGTTTCCTCCTTTAGATAGAAGGAGTTAGATAATTTCAGTATGTACTCGTAGTTCATCTTTTTAATTGACCAACAGAGAAATAAAGAATATTTCAGATTAAGAAAGTATAAGGAGATGTGTAGCACACAATATGGCATATCAGGGCAATTTAGTCAACATTAGTCTCTTTTTTCTCTGTGTCCTGGAAATATCTTAATACTGTCACTCCAGCCTTCCCTGAACTGATTCTTGCTTTGGAGCTTTCACGGAGGAGCACAATGCGAGGATCAAGTCCTCTGCAGAGTCCTGTGCAGACAGTCATGTGGACTACAGCATGACTGGGTCCACAGCTTCCTAAGTGCTCTTGCCAAGTCACGTTCCAGGGTTCAGGGTCTCAGCTTCCTCATCTGTCACAGAGATGTTAGATGGCAACATAAGGATTAAGATCATAGTAACTAAAATTTGCAGAAGATTTTACTGGTTTTCTTCCAAGCATATTTTTTTTAAACTACTTAACAAACTTGATAATTTTATATGTAGTGAACTACAGTGCCAGAAACATTATGACATGATTTCCTCGTAGAGGGTGAAGGTAGACGTGAACACTGACAAATGATACCTGTCACTTTGGCTATTTTTCAGCATTTGTTTCTTGGAGTCAAGAATACCTAAAAAATAACCAAAGTGGCAGGTACTGGTACTGTTCATCAAATGGATCAACATTTCAATGTGTATGATGCTTTGCTCTGTGTTGCCCTAATTTACAGGACTCTTTATATGGTCTAGACAGCAGGCCCATCTTCTAGAAATGCTGCCACTCCAGGGGGAGGAGAGTGACTTCATTTAGTAGTTCTATAGTTGTTCAAGGGTAGAATATGGGAGAGAATTTGGAGATTGTCCAGGCTGGGTTCAGAGCATTTTATTGGCTGGAGCCTAAGTAGAAGGAGTCAGCCTCACCCAAATCCAATGAGATAAGAGTGAGGACAGGAGGTATCCTACACAACAGAAAGAAATCCTATTATCTGGATGGGTTCAGGGGAGATTAAAATACTAAGGTCCACTATACCCATCATGTGCAATAGATAATTATAATAATTTACAAATTATAAACAACTTACAATAAATTGTTATTCCATCTGTTACATGATGGAGGGGGCTTTCAGAGATAAAATAACATGTGACATATTATTTAGCTAGTAAGTGGTAATGCTGTGACATTAATCTCTACTTGCCTATATTTAGGTGATAAGAACTCTGAAAAATTAGGGAGACAGGAAAACTGAGATGACAGAATATTCATGGAATTAATAGGATCTTAGCTGAGTGCATGTGAATCAAATATATTTAAGTTGGGAGAGGTGAAGGACCTTCAGGGAGGACAACTGGCAGAAAAGCAGAGAGGTTGATCAAGCCCAGTCAAGGCTCAAAACATAACGGAATGGCTGTGGTGGTAGATTTCAGAGAAGTGAGCACTGTTATCTTTCTTTGATTCTGGAACTACCATGCTTACGTTTCATTCCAGGCTTCAGAATTTCCTGTTTTGGAGAGGGTTCCCTAACTTCCTTAAGTCTCAGTTTCCTCATTTGTAAGAGAGAAATGATAATTGCTGCTATTCCTGAGCTGTCATAAGGGCTATGATGTTAGTGCATGTAAAGAATTTCGAATTGTAATTGGCACAGGCTCTGTTCAGAGTGTTAATCATTAACTGTTGTTACAATAACAAGGAAAGGGTAAAAGAAACATTTAAAACAGTTGTCTAGTATATGTAGAGCATTTATATAGTCATATACTGATATGAATTGACTGCATTAAGGTTTATTTTTATATATATATGCAGTACTTTCTTCTTCTAAGGACACTTCTAGTTATAGAAGTTAATATCTTGTGTTAACCAACAGTCTCTTGTGTAGCAGTGTTTTCCTAAGGGGCCTTGATAACTGCCATGCAGACCTATTCATAAAAGATAGCATGGTCTGGAATTGCTTAGTTGCATTCCTGACCACCCCAAATAAAGGATAACATTTGAAATGCAATAAAAAGTAATCACAATTAATTTTGATGAAAATGTCTCTGGTTAAGATTAATAGAGAGTGAACCTCCCACTTGCCTGGATTGCTAAGCAGATGTGCTCAGATGCAGTAATTACCTTCTGAAAACAGGGCTTTCTGGAAGCACTCGATTTTTTAATATCTCTGTTGTTTAAGAACTTTCTGTTTGTAAGTTAGACTGTTAAATCCTTTACAGGTCAGAATTTGGTCTGATTGGTTGTTTAGTTGGTTGGTGGTTGTGAGTTTGCCACTTGCTGAACTTGATTCTCCAGTGATTACTTTTGTTTGGTTTCTGTTTTGTTGTGTTTTAATCTGGGAATTGAACCCACATCAGTATTTGGTAATGATTCAATACCCTAGCCTCATGATTTTAATCAACTAAATAGGTATTACATCCAGAAGACTATCAGGAAACATATGGCCTGCAGCAATAATAGCTGTTGAATCAGCCTTGAAAGGAGAGCTTAGGTTCAACTAGTTGGTGTAAAAATTGGAGACAAAATGGAGTGATAGAGTGACCATATTATTTATTGTTTAACGAAAGACAATGTCAGGAGACAAAACCTGGGCCACCTCAGCCAAATCTAAATATGTAGCCATGGTGTAAAACATTTCACAACTTGTCTTTCTTTACTTCTTAAATTTATAGTGTTTTGGCAGGAATTATAAACTTAAATGCCCTGAGGGTGGAGGTTATTAATATAAGTGAAAAATAGCTTTGCAGTGAAAAAAAGATAATAATGTAAGTTTTCTTCAATCTGTCTTTTTTTTTTTTTTGGTAGAGATGTATCAGATAGGAATCATCCCTATGTAAAAATTATCCCTAAATTCCATTACTTTAAAGTGTTAACAGTTTGTTCATTCCTGTTTGCAAACTGACGTAGTGCCTTGATTGCTCAAAGGTAGGTTTGGGTGATCACTGTGGTAGTCAGCCATCAGGAACCCAGAAAAACTCTTCTAATGTCAGAAGCAAAGGCAGGAGAAAAGAAACAAATATGTGCGCAGTGTCATCTGGCCTAATCTTGAACCTATACCATGATTTCCATCCCAGTCCATTGGCCAAAGCAGTGCTCATTGCTCAGTCAGTCATTCCACATAGCTAGAGAACCTAATAAATGGGCAGTTACAAGGAGCAGAGAACCCCAGGTAATTAATTATTCAGTCTATCAAAAGACACAAGGTTTGAAGAAATGGCTCTTTGTTTTAAGGAAACAATACTGTAAGTATAGTGAAACATTTCACCCATGGTTATCTGTTGTGTGGAATTAATTTAGAGTGATGGGGAATAAAAGGGAGTTTAATGCTTGCTTCATCTATGATAGTGTGGGCCTTATTAACATGATGGAACATCGCTATAACAGTGGGTACTATTAACTGAGATCTCCTGATTATGCAAGTTAAATAATACTGTGTGGATTATTTTGGTATTCAAGAAAGTTATTTCAAATTTTTTAGGACAGTGTAGTCTGTTGTACATCCTGGACCTCAGATCCCATTGGATTCATGTGGTCAAAATGCACCCCAGCTAGCTCAACTGAACCCACTGAAGAATAATTTGATATTTGCCCTGAGTCCTCATTTTGTCTTAAAATACCTAGAATTATTTTCAGAGGAGCTCACTCATGATCTAGGAAGAGATTGCCTTCTTGATGTAATTTCTTTAATCTTTTTTTAACTTTAGTAAGGAGAACAAGAAGGCAAAGATAAAGAGACACAGAGTTCAACTGTTCTGTGTTCAAATCTAGGTGCCTAGTATTGTTATTTTAGGGCCTTGAGTAAGGCAGAGAACCTTCCTGACCCTTTTTTCATCTGTAAATAAGGATTGTAATCTCTTCTTTCTATATATAGTAAAAAAATTAAAGTTTCATGAAAGAGTCTTGCACACTCTCTGGCCTGTACAGAGTTCAGTTATTAGAGCCTTTTCCCAGATAGAGTTTTTAGCTGTACAATATAGTTGACCACTGGGAGTAATCACCCCAGAAATCCTTTGCAATTATTTTACACTGGTGAGCAATATAGAGTACATCCCAGTAAATGAAAGTTTCCAATAAAACATTAAAATATTCTGAGCAATAAGGAGGAAAATTAAAGCATTTTTCAAGTTAATGTTGAATTGTGTGTGAAAGGTGGACGTGAAAAGTCATGCTTTTCTTGTATAATTCTGTAGAGCTGTTCCCCAGGACAGATATTATGGAGCATGATATTTATGTCTGGTCTTGGGGCTTTGGGCTTCTGTGTGTTCCCATAAGAGCTTGTATCGTGATTTTTCAACAAGGTATCTTTCCAGAGATTCACACTAAATGGTTATTACCAGAATAAGATGCATCTTTTCCATCTCTAGCTATTTCTTACTGAGCAAAGATAGCAGTTTGAAATCCCAAAGGACATCTTTGTAGATTTTGGCTACATTTTCTCCTGTGCAGCTTATTGAGTTAATGAACTAACATTCTAAGAATTGCACAAGCCAATATTTTATACTCCTTTTTTGTTGTATGTCTGCAGAATTCTCTTCAATTTATTGCCTGAAAACTAAAGTCTGTTCTTGTGTGCTTCCGTTTCCAAATTATAGGTTTCTAGGGAACTGTAAAGTTTCTTCTCTGCCAATGGTTAAGCTCGAGTGTGATCAGTTTAAAAAGCAAATGAATGTTCTAATTTATTCTTGTCCTTTTGGTAGAGATTTTTTAAAAAACAGATTTAAAAAGCTAGAAATGATTTTATTTTTCAATTTGTGCAACTTTATAAATTTGTTTCTTGTTTTACTGGAAGACTTCCTTTACTTTGCCTCTCTAATTAGAGTTGGAATCAGCTAACTCAGGAAGTGTAACCAGTAGTGTAAATCTTGAAAATAGATAGCTTTCAGCAAAATATATAGTTTATTATGAAGTTTCCAAGGTTTGCTAAGTTGTTTCTTTACAGAGGGCTGCATCTATCTTAAACAGCAGTTTTAAAGCCTTGTATCTTTATGTTCATCTTTCCAAGTCACTAAGTTAAGTTCATTTCTCCTTCAATTCCCTGAACTTCAAATTGTTACTCTATGATGTATGTTCACCTGTTATGGTACACTTACCTAAGTACTGCTATTAGGGGAAACCTGACCAGCAGAGTTCAGCAATTTATCACTGTCAAAATGCATTTATTGAGTTCCTAGTTTTTCATGGCTGTTTGGTAGGCATGACGTGAGATGATTTAGGGAGGGTTCCCTTTCAGCTGTCTTTTTCAACACGTGGAAAGATGAGAAAGGTCAGAAAAATCCACATTTGGCCTAATTTTCATTACAATTTAGCATCATGCTTTTTACCCTGAGAAAAATTTTGTCTTGCAATTTTCTACTGAGATGCCTAGAAATTGGGAAGCTGTGTTAAGTTGGAGATAAATCCCATCATGTTGTTGAAATGTAAACTAAGCTTCATCCAATATTTCCAGACTTCGTTCATGGTATCAGACAAAGAGAAATACTCAAGTATTTGTGAGTCTACAGAGGACAGGGATTGTTAATGCATAGGGCTGGTAGGGTTAGTATGGAAGTGCTTTCTTTCCTTGGGGATTTATTTTGACATTTGTTTTTCTTTCACACTATAATCCCCCATGAGCCAAAATCGACTTTTGTTGTAGCAGGTCCCTATAGGCAGCCTCAGAAAATCTTATTTGACAGTCGGTTTCTGGTAGCCTTGAGTTGGGATCGTTTCTCTTTGTAGTAACTCACAGACTGTCAAGGGTGACAAGACATCCTGTGCAGTGTATTTGAGAGCTAACCATTTGTTAGAAGTGTTCCCAGCAGTCAAGTAAAAGCATGTAAATAAAACTGTTGTACGTGGAGTTTTTCTGTTTTTCTTCTTTCCTCCCAATAAAGTATGACTTGTTTTTCCAAATGTGCAATAACTTGCATATTTCTTCTGAGAAATGTCTTCAGCTTTTTCCTGTGGATTTGTGACCTAATCCCCCACTTCATAGAGCCTCTCTGTACAAACCCAGAGTGTTTCTATCGAAAGAGAGGTTTACCCTTAATCAAGTGTTGCCTAATCTACCTACTAAATTACCCCCTAGAGATACACAGGGTTCATTATTCGTTTTTTCAAGGGTTTTTAGATTTCACTCCATTAGTGGCTCTACAGCAGTCCTCAGCAAAGTGAATGTTTGTTTGCGAAAGACTGACAATTCTATAGAATGAAATACAGCATATTTGTCAAGTGAAATCATTGTTATTATGGAGGCAGAGCCTACAAGGATGAGACTTTGGTGAGGGCGGAAAAAGAAATCTTGCTAGAATTATGCGGTAATCTCTTATTCGTTTAACATGGATTACTAAGGAAGCTTGAACTATAAAGAGAAGGGCAGGTTCCTGAGAGCACTGGCAGAACAGTCTTTCCTACAGGACATAGTGCATTAGCTACAAGGAGAGAGAGGACTTGTTAAAAGTCACCACTGAGGATCAGTCTAGTTGATAAAGTAACTACCCACTTCAGTCCAGATTTGGCATGTGTTTTCTCCAAAGTGCTTATACAGGTTGATCTTCATGCTGGGGCCTCCCTCTGGCCTTGAGGCCTGAGGGGCCAAATTTTTCTCCCTTTGTTTTTTAAATGAAGAAATTTAGGATCAAGAGAGTTGCTCAATGAACTGTCTGAAATCAAGGATCTCTGTAAATACAAAGTTTTGAGGAACCACTAAAACACTTTGTTTTCTCACTGTGAAGATCAGAGAAAGACTAGATACAGATGTTGAAGAAAATGCTTTGTTGGCAAAAGATTTGTAACTAGAAGCCCTGCTGTAAAAGCTACTGAGAAATAAGGCTTTTTAGATACATACTTGGAAGTATCTGTATGTTTTTCTGTCCTACTTGGCTGTGGAATGTGCATTATAATTTTCCAAATAGATATGATGAAGACATAATGAAGAATACACACTTTGAAGCCCAGTGGGCTGAAAGGCGAAAAAACTGGCCTCATACTTAACTGTTGTTTCAAGCGTAGAATTTATATAGTAACTCACACCTAGAACTCATGTAACCCCTAGGGGGCAGTCATGTTCAACATCCATCAAAGAGCCAGCCCAAGGAAACCTGCTCTCCCAGGCCAGGGTAATTACTACAGGTTTACCCTGAGATATTGCTACCAGAGGTTAACCAGTGGGGCACCTGCAAATCACAGTGTGTGTCACCCTGACATCAATAACCTCTTTCTAATAGACGCTAGTATTTCAGCACATTGCTACCCAAGGCAGAGACCTGGGCATGGTTAATTTTTAAAATGTTAACTTTGACTTATGGCTTGTCCAAGGCATTGCTAAGCTGTATATTCAAACACTTTAGATTAAGGAAATGACAATCAATGCCATAGGCAATGATTTAGATGGAAACCTTGCAAAAAGAAAATACAACTATAAAATCTGTTCCTATTCACTTAATAGTCTCTCCTGTAATACACATTTGGGAAGTTGGTAACTTGAATGTATGACACTTTTAATTTCTTCTCTACTATTACACTTTGCCTCCACATCTTTCTTATTTATATTACCTAGAAAAAGCCCTGCAAGGCTAAGCCATTATAGGTTTTTCTTGTGGGAAAGGACTTCAGACTTTTAAAACTACAAACTCCTTGTTTTGCTGATGTGGAAAGTAGAGCTCAGCAAAAGCACATAACCTTCCTAATATCATTGGTGGAGTTACTGACACAGGGGAGACCAGATCTCAGGTCTTTCACTTGCTTTTCCAGTGCCATATGTGAAGCTCATTGATCCATGCAGGATGTCTGGGGATATGAATGGTTGAACTCCTTGAACCTACAGGTCAGCCCCTCTGCATTGTTTTAAACTGGCATATAATTACCCCTCCGAATGTTTTCTAAGTAGGATATCCTATACTTTCTTATGCTCCTCATATTTTTAAAACTAGAATGACTAAAGAAGTGGTAAATTGACAATGGAGAAAATTTTGTGAGAACAGTTTGCAGAATGTAGGACTCTTGAGATGATAGATAAAAATTAACTGATGTTATTTTTATCCTTGCCACTTTGCCTCATCCATAAAAAGATGTTGACCACAAAGAAACTCAGGATGTTTCTGGTTATGGAAAACAAATGTGGATTGCTTGGACAATTCACCAAAAAAGAATGACAGCTACAACTTGTTTTTGAGCAATGAATTAAAGTACAAGATGGTCTTTTGAGTTTTGTGGGAAACTAAGACATGGAGAGAGCATATAGGAGGTTTGTTGAGTGCTCTCAGGGAGAAAGAAAAGCAACACCGAGCACAGTGAGAGGCCAGTCTGCGCTGTAGATATAGCAAAGATCTTAACAGTTCCCTGCTGCCTTAGAGCAGTAATGGTGAAGCCATCAAGTATCCAAACTACAACCCCAAACCCACTTATTTACCACAAAATGTCAACACTGCTATTAAACTAGAATACTGAAGTTTTAGTTTAGAAAAAATAATCCATACAATAGCATCTTTTTTATTAAAAGAAAAACAAATAACGTGCATGTTGTAGGTTGTTCACCACTGCTGGGGCTAGATAGTCATTTAGAAGGGGCTGACACTAATTGAGGCCAGAGGTCTGTGTCTTTGCATCCTTTCATCAAAAAGTAGTGGATGGGAACAGCTCCTGGGGAGGGGTGCAGGCCTGGCCAAGGTTGCTGTCAGGGAGGCGTGTCTCAGGCCACTGAGGAGCTAGTGCTATTGTCCTGAAGGGAGATCTGGGCAGCACACCGCCAGTGCTGCACTCCTCCCTGGCATGTGTGTGCACTGCACTGTTTGGCATTCTTGGCAGACCCAAGCTGATCCCAAGACTCTTGGCTACACAGGTTTATTAGAAACCATTAAATGCAACAGTGACCCTACAGTGTTTAATCCTACTAATGATCTAAAGGTAGCTATTATTTTTGAAACCATTTCACAGATAAGACAATTGAGACTAAGTTATGCTAGATGAGAGAAAGAGTCGGTGTTTTTTTTTTTTTCCTCAAGTCTCAGTCAAAACTTGGCACTTCTTTCACCTGTGTAGAACTCTTGTTTTACCTGCTTTACATTGGCCACTGTGACCATAGGAATGGTGAAGATAATGGCAGCTTGCTCGAAAAACAGGTAAGCCAGGTGTCACAAACTTGGAGAACAAGGCTTTGCAAAGACTCCTGGGCAAGGACTATGCTTGCTTTGAACCCTTGACATGGACTTCATGGCCAGTTATACAAACACTGGGCTGATAGTGTGTAGATTTGCATTTCTCAAAGCTTGATGTATAGTAGTGTCAGAAGTGAAGGATTCATTTGTCAGGTATCTTTGGAAAACAACACATACTCTATCCTTTACTTGGAGAGCACTATACATAATAACAATAAAAGCTCTGAGAAGAGAACTGATTAATGCCCTAAAATTAAATCTATACTTTCTTTAAATCATTTTGACAAAAGACGTCTTTGTTTTCCTCCCAGAATACCTGTTAATGTTGCAAAAATTAGTATTTATGAAACCTGTGTAAATTCTGATCTAGGCAATCAGTGCTGGTAACTGAGGTATATAACTAGTTCTTTGATTATGTTAAGCTGGAAAAACTCTGCAGTAATACTATGTTAAATAGAATATTGTCTTCACCAAATCAGAATTCATTCAGGGTATTCTTGCTACTTGACTTTTAAAAAACAGTTCTTTTAGGATAATTGAGAACATTTTACTCAAATATACCTTTAAAAATTATACCTTATTAATAAATTAGATATGTAATGAACTTGAAAATGCTTATCACAGTAACATTTCTCCTGTCATTTCTTTAAAATCCACGTTGACTTCTAGTGAGAAGCTCACACTGTACTAGAGCTAGAGTGAGATACAGTGAGTTATGGGATCCTCTGTGGATATGATAAAGAATGTTTTGGAAGAAGAATAAATTATTCCAGCTTTAATATATGAAATTGAGCTGGATGTATCCATTGTTTATTCTCACTTGGAGGCATTCATACCTTCTTTTGGCTAAGGCAGTTCATTGACAGCACAGGATATAGTGCTTAGATTCCTGTTAGGCTGTCAAAGTCACTTACACACAGAATGTCCATGTGTCATTACCAGCAACCCTATTTTTATTTCAGTTCTACTTTCTTGGCTGTGAAAAGATCCTTATGAGAAACTAGAAGCCACAAATTTGACAGCGTTAACAGTTAAACAATATAACCTCAAATACATATCTCATAGATACCTGAGTCTGCTCACAAATGGCCCATTAATTTTTGAATGAACTGCCCTTTTCTTAGCCTGACTTAATGAACTGCCCTTTTCTTAACCTGGCTTAATGACTGACAATTTTGCCCTTTTACTCAACTTACAAGGTCATTTTCATCCTTTCTTTAAATGGAGGAGTAAGATCTTACTTGACTGTTGACTTAGTTTGCCTGAATAAATTTCTGCTACAAATAGGAATTACACATTTGCATTTAAGATCACTGTTCAATACCAGGGTAATAGTTAGAATTGTTTCCTTAGGGGCTTTGGTGTTTGGGAGTTCTAAAATGGGTGGAAAGAATTTGGTCTTTTCAGTTCTACCAGATTCTGTCTTCTTAATTCTCAAAGCTCTTCCTCCCAGTTCTCAAATCCTGTAAAATAAGGCTGTATTTCTCTATTTTAAATGCTTATAAAATGAAAATTCTCTTAATATATTCATTCCGTGGCCAGCGATTCAGGGTTGGATATCTGAGACCATGTTCTAATGTCCCTCTCACTGAAATGGATAAACTGAATCAGGAAGATGTGATTGTAATAAAGACACACTAGGAAATGGGGGATATGACCCAAAGGGATTCTTTTCTAAGTGGGACTAAGCAGCATTACATGTTCAAATGGTGAAGCCTGCCATTTGTATAAACTCCTCATACACAGTTTCTGGGGCTTTCTGCACGTTTGCCAGCTGAGAGCTGAGCACCATCCCTGGATTCTGATGATTACTTTCTTCTGTCACTTTTCAGTCAGTAAATATAGTATATACACAAATACAAGCCAGCTCAAATATAAAAACATCTATTGTCCTGTTTCTCTGAGAGAAATTTTGGGTTTTAAAATTTAAATACATAAATTCTGGATGTGTTGGCTCGTGCCTGTAATCCCAGCACTTGGGAGGTAGAGGCAGGAGGATTGCTGAGTTCGAGGCTTGCCTGGGCTACACAGTGAGCTCAAGGCCAACCTGAACTACAATGCAAAATCCTGTCTCAAAAAAAAAAATTAAATATATAAATTTATAATGATAGAAAATAGCTACTTACAATATTTATGTTGTTACTTACAGTTGAAAGCACTTTTTTATGCAATACACATATTTTTCCAACTGTGTCTTTCATAGAATAATGCCACTTAACTCTCCAGGAGTTACTGAAGGGCTCATGACAGCCCCCGTCTCACAGGGGCTTGTCTAGCATCTGGTGCAGTCGTCTCTGACTGTGGTCTTCACCTCCAACAGATTGACCCTGGTGCTTTAGGAATGCACTTGTGACCTGCTTCTGGAGAGTCACAAGTCACTTGAATAGCATTACCAGGGCTCATTTTACAGGCAATTAAATAGATGTAAGTGTTTTTTATTTGTCAGCCATGCAGAATTGTAATTACTTCTGTAAGGTATGTTTCTATCATACAGTGAAATACGGGATCCTCTGTGAACTCCTGATACTGCTCTTCATTACCTGTGTGTTTGGTGATGAAGCTATTGACTTTTGGATCCTAGTCGATATAGTGTCCCCTTCCGAGTGTGTAGTGATCATTTAGAGCACAGCACCTGCCCTAATGTGTTGGTTGGTGCCTAGGTAATGCTGATGTGCATGGTCACTGTTATACTGTTGCATCTGAAAGCATTCCCCAGATGCCATACCTTAGCCCAAATGCCCTGTAAGATTGGCTTTGGATACCTGTGGGGCCCCATCCTCCTCCTGTTCCCTCGTTGTTTCACTCCAGTCTCTAGTCTCCACTCCTGCCTTACTCTTGGGTCTTTTTTCTTCCCCTTAAGTTTATTGTTACATTTTAGGGATACATTTTGATCACAGTCATCTTTGAGGATTTGTACCTTTCATGATATATCTTGGTTCTTATTTTTCCCCATTCCGCCATCTTCTCCCCCACTTCTTTCTTTACAAAATCTTTGTTTCTGTTTTTTCTTTGTTTTGTCACCTACCCCTAATTCCCCTTCCCTTTGGACCTTTAATTCCTACTTTGCATTACCATACATTTTGGTCCTCATTTACTCTTGGCATTTTTCACACCAGAGAAATTATTTGGTATTTACACATGTGTCTATTTATTTCACTGAAGATTATGGCCTAAATGTTCATCCATTTAGCTATAAATATCTCTAATGTATCATTCTTTATGGCTGAGTGGTGCTCCATTTTGTAAAAATCCCTGCATCTTATTTATTCAATCTCCAGTTGATGGGCATTTGAGCTGTTTCCAAGATTCATCTGTTACACACTATGCCACTATAAACATGAGCTCACGAATTGCTGTGATATGATGATTTTAATACTTGAGGGAAGATACCCAGAGGGGGAAATAACTGTGTCAAATGGGAGCTCTAATCCTAGTTCTTTGAGGAATCTCCACACTGATTTCCACAGTGGTTGTGCCAGTCTACATTCCCATCAACATTGCAGAAGGGTTCCTTTCTCCTCATATCCCTGCCAACAAGTATTATTGGCTGATTTCTTGATTAGCAGACATTCTTTCTGGAGTGAAGTGGAATCTCAGTGTTGTTTTCATCACATCTCTTTTTAAATTTTTTAATTGAATTCTTTATTGGTATATTTTGTATATACATCATGATCACACTCAGCATTGAGAATTTGTACCAGTATATGACACAAATTAATTATTTTTTCCCATTCCCTTCCCCCTACAACCCTCCCACCCACGTTGCACATGGGCTTTGTTTCCTTTTTTAACATCACATGTTTTCTTTCCCCTCCTTACTTACCTCTACCCTTTTCCTTTTGAATATTTTCCGTTTCACAATATCTATTATACATTCTAGAACTCATTTACATCTTCAGATTCTCATACCAGAAGAAAAATATGTTATTTACACATCTATGACCTATTTATTTCACTTATGAGTATGTCCTCAAGAATGACCAGTGGGCTGGGGACTTAGCTCAGTGGTTGCGGTGTTTACCTTGTAAGTGCAAGGTCCTGAGTTTGATCCCTGGTAACCACACACCACAATGGCAGGCATGGTGACTCACACCCACCAGCAATCAGTACCACACACCATAGTGCTGGGCATGGTGGCACATCCCTATAATCCTAGCACTCAAGAGGCAGAGGCAGAAGGATTGCTGTGGCTCTGAGCAACACAGTGAGCTCAGGACCAGGCTGAACTACAAAGTAAGATCCTGTCTCAAAAAGAGAGAGAGAGAGAGAGAGAGAGAGAGAGAGAGAGAGAGAGAGAGAGAGAGAGAGAGAGAGAGCCCAGTGTTTATTTGTGCTAGTTCCCATGTGACTGAGATTTTGTTCTTAAAAGTCTTTTCTTGTACCAGTGTCTTCAAGAGTTCTACCTAAACTATCTTCAGAAAGATTGTGTTTCTATTTTAATATTTAGATCTTTAATCCATTTATATTTTAATTTAGTGCATGGTGAAAGGTATGGGTCTAATTTGTTTTTTTTTTTAAATTGCATTCTTTTTTTGTATATTTTATATATACCTTACAATCACACTTAACATTGGGAAAATTGTACCAGTATATGACACGAGTTAATTCTCATTTTTGCTTTTTGGAGACAGGGTCTTGCTTTGTAGTTCAGGCTGGCCCTGAGCTTACCATGGTGCCCAGGCAAGCTGCCGCGAACTCAACAATCCTCCTGTCTCTGCCTCCCGAGTGCTGGGATGACAGGCGTGAGCCACCACGTCCGGCATTGTGGTATGAGGTGTTGATTGTTGGTGGGCGTATCTCCACGCCCAGCATTCTATGTGGTTACCGGGGATCGAACTCAGGTCCTTGTGCTTGTGAGGCAGGCGCCGGAACCACTGAGCTAACCCTCTGGCCCTTAATTCTCATTTTTAACCACATCCCTACCCACCCACAAACCCCTACCCATTATATACATGCTATTTCTTTTTCTTTCCAAATCATATTTATTCTTTCCCCTCATTACATACCCCCACCACATTCCCTTTGAATATTTCCTATTTTACAAAATCTATCATATATTCTAAAACTCATTTACATCTACAGGTTCTCATACCAAAGAAAAGATATGGTATTTATATATGTGTGATCTATTTATTTGATTTATTAGTGTGTCCTCAAGGTGTATCCATTTGCACATAAATGAAGGAAACTTGTCATTCTTCATGGCAGAGTAGTACTCCATTTTAGAAAAAAACTGCATCTTCTTTATCCAGTCTCCAGTTGATGGGTATCTGGGTTATTTCCAAGATTGGGCTATCACAAACTGAGCTGCTATGAACATGGGTGTACATATGACTTTACAATATGATTCTTTGAATTCTTTTGGGTATATTGTTAGCAGGGGAATGGCAAGGTCAAATGGGACCTCTAATCCTAGTTTTCCAAGGACTCTCCGCACTGATCTCCACAAGTCTACAATCCCACCAACAGTGGAGAAGGGTTCCTTTTTTCCCACAGCATCTCTAGCATTTAGTGCTGGTTGATTTTGCAATAGCAACCATTCTTTGTGGAGTGAGATGAAATTTCAGTGTTGTTTTCCTCTGCATCTCTTGAATGACCAGTGATGTTGAACATTTCTTCATATGCTTCTTGGCTGCTTCAAACACTTTTTTTTTTTTTTGCATCAACATGATCATATGGTTTCTGTCCTTGGGGTATATATAGTATATATAGTGTATTACATTTATTGATTTATGTCTGTTGCATCATCCTTGCATTCCTGAAATGAATCCAAGTTGGTCATTATATATGATCTTCTTGATAATCCTCTGTCTTCTGTTTGCCAGTATCATTTTTTTTTTTTTGAGACAGGGTCTAGCCTTGTAGTTCAGGTTGGCCTTGAGCTCACTATGTAGCCCAGGCAAGCCTCAAACTCAGCAATCCTCCTGCCTCTGCCTCCCAAATGCTGGGATTATAGGTGTGAGCCACCACACCCTTCATTGTGGTATGTGGTACAGATTGCTGGTAGAAATGAGTCATCACATCCAGTACAGTATTCTTGTATGTGGGCAGGCAACAGAACCAGTGAGCTAAATCTCTTGTGCTGCCAGTATTTTATTGAGGATTTTTGCCCCTGTGTTTATTAGGGAAATTGGCCTGTACTTCTCTTTTCTTGGATGGGTCTTTTGGAATGAAAGTCATGCTTGCTTCCTGAGTGAATTTGGGAGTACAGCCTCCCTTTCAATTTGATTAAAAAGTTTGAGGAATGTTGGGAGAATTCAACAGTGAAGCCATCAAGATCTAGGCTTTTCTTTGTCGATAAGTTTTTAATTATTTTTGATTTCATTGATTGATATGGGTTGTTTAGAATTTTTATATCTTCTTGGTTCAACTGTGGTAATTCATATGTGTTTAGGAATCAGTCCATTTCTTTTATGTGTTCCACGTTATTGGAGTACAGGTTCTCAAAGTAGGTGTAGATGATCTTTTGGATTTCTGTTGTAATTATACCTTTTCTATTCATAATTGAATGGATTTAAGCCTTTTATTTCCTTTTTTATAAGGTTTTGCTAAGGGTTTGTCAACTTCATTTATTCTTTTAGAAATTCAGCTCTTTGATTCATTGATTTTTTTTTCATCATTGCCTTAACTCTTGGGTCTTTTACAAGAAGTGCCCTTGAAGTGTACATGGCTTCCACTTTCATTTCATACTGCTCATAGACTACCTCCTCAGAAACTGTCTCTGATTGTTCTCTTAATTGTTCTCATTCTTTTCATGTTTTAAGCTTTTCTTTATGATGGGTGTCATAGCCTAAAATAACAATGTACAGTTATTTGTGTACTTGTTTCTTATTTTTCTTTCCTATGAACATACCTATCAGCCTTTTATCTATTATTCTTCCTAAAAGCCAGGGTTCTGTTTTGTATATCCAGAACCGTCTTTGCCCATGGCAAGTACTCAGAAAATTATTTCTAACATTAAGTTAATTTTTATAAGTAAACCAAATTACAAATAAGCTCCACAGCAGGTCCATGCATCACTAGGGTTGCCTGGAATGGAGAAGAAAAGGACTAAGGGGCTGTGTGTGGAGTGGAAAGATGACAGTACTCATGCTGATTAGCCCTGCGTACTGGTGGTTGCAAAAAGGGCAGGCAGTGTTTTTTGACTCATACTGTGCTGACCTTACATGAGAAGATCTATGTCTTTTTCTCTAACATGGCAGTGGGTAATAGTAATGGATTATTGTTAATAAGGGCAAGTGCATGAATAGCTGAATAAGCAGATAGGCTAGCAAAGAGTAAAGGATGCATCATCTAGATTGTGTCATGAACATTATTTGCACAGTGATTTGATATCAGAAGCATTCTTGTTGGTGCTTGAAAAATATTGACTCTTGGATCCACCCTGTGACTTCCTTCATGTTTAAGCTGCAGAAGGCAGTGTCCCCATTGGAATCTTCTCATTATAGCTATCAGGAAATCAAAGAGGGCAGGATGATAAAGGAGCCAAAGGAAAGCTAACACTCAGGTTGTCCCCAGAGGACCCACTTCCTTGGTGCCAGGCACAAGGTCACTAGACGAGTAACAACTGGAGGAAGGGTGCAAAAAAAGCAGATAGGTTCATAAAGAAGATATTAACATTTGCTCTAGTGAAACTGTACTTCTAATTGTCTGTGTTTTGGATGGCTATGACATAAACACAATTTTCTCACTAGCAAATCTGTAGTGATGACACCATGCTGTTAATGCTGAGCCAGTCTAAGTGCTACAACTATATCATCACCCTTTATACTTACCTGCCCATGTAGACATTTTCCTTTTCAACCATTACTCAGTGAGGTCCAAATCTGTTTGCCCACATGGCAACTGTTACTCAAAAGCTTTCTGCAACTCCTCTGACCACCTTGAAAGCCACATAACCGGTCTTTTCTTTTGAAATAACAATTTGTTTTACTCTAAAACTGCATTTTCCCTTTGAATCAGCAGTCATAACCTCCAGACATGGTTCTAAAATACATGTGGCTATAAAGTTATCCTGCTGGCATGATACTTTATCACAAAAATGTGCCAGACTTAGAGACGGTTCTAAAGGTAGATTTCCCAAAATGCTGTGGGCACAAGACTGTAACTGTGGATTACTTAATAGACTCCAAAGTGACTCCTTAGGATGGGGGTAATGTGTGTGAAGATGAGAATGTTCTGTCATACTGAGTTACCTTATCCTCCCGCCACCAAGAGACCACATGATTATATTTTGAAATGAAGCAAGCTAGTTTTGAAGCATCATATAAATAATATACCGATCAGATTTTCAACTTCTCAAATGCCTGTTTCTACACTGAAAAATTCAGTCTTTTGTAACCACACAAAAACTTTACATTGCCAAAACTATGTCAACATCATAGGTGATGTTGAGTCCATGGAGGCTTAAATTATCCCAAAATTCCCTGAGTTCTTCCTGCATTTTGTTGTTTGTCTAAATCTGGGTTGTGTATCCTTCCCATGTACCATTTCACAGACGAGGCCATCCTTTTCCTTTCTTCAATCCAGACTTGAGCAGTCCTAGAATCCATTCCTTATTCTAACACTTCCCAGCAGTGTGGCAGTGAAGTTTCTTAATCTTGTGGTCCCTCTGATTTCTCATCTCTAAATTGGGAATAAGAGACTCACTACAGTATTGTGATTCATTGATTTGCATGACTCAAGGACATTGCAGTATAAAATTGTGAGTTTCTTTGTACATGGAATGTGCCCAGGAGATGACAGACACGGTTACTTTTGTCATCATTATCATTACTGCAGTCAACAGTGACTAAGTGTTTATTTATTCATTGAGACATTTTGTTGGATATATTGCTAATTTTACATCTTTGGTTAAACTCTCTACTCCTACATTTATACAATATTAAATATTTCATGCCTGTTCTAGTAGGTTAGCGTTGATTGGGAGAAAAATCTAAGATTTATATCTTTGTATACTTTTTCCCAACATCATAAATTTTTAAAACTTTTCTTAATGTTTGGCAGCAATCCATACCCTCATTGTTTAAGCACACATGCACATATGGTATATATGTATGTATGTAGTTATATATTCACATACAGATACCTATTCTCAAATGGATTTATTTTTTTGCCTTGAAACATCATAGCCTCTTCATAGCTTACTGGTATTAGATGGCTAACTTTTCCACCTCTAAATTAAACACCCAAAGAATTTGACACTTAGGTGCAAAAGTAGTAGTCTTTAAAAAGCCACTGACTTCAGGCAGACAGATACTTCAGACAGAAAGCCCTTTCTTCTTTGTGCTCACTACCTGGTTGGGTGAAGCGAACTCTGGGTAGCTTGAGCTAAATATGGGCTTGCATGCCTACGCACTGGAGCTGGACAAGGGGTTCCCGTAAAGTGAGAGGCTGGGCACAGCTTTCAGGCCAGAGACTACAGTAGTGAGGAGTCTGAGGAGGAAATGGCAGGGCTCCTGAGGCCCTGCGGTTTGCCTGCAGTAGGTTTGGGCCACAGAGGACTCTCCCAATGGACTTTGACGGCTACTTGGTTAATTTGATTGATGCTGTGGGTCATGGGTGGGAAGCAGGACCCCAGAGGTATATTTTTAATGCCCTGTACACACAGGTGGCAGAAGCAGCCACGAAACCAACTAAACAGAAATTTCAGCTGCAAAATAAATTTTAGAAAGGCTGTGTGCTCTACTTGTTGGACTAAGTACATGTGAATATTGTTCTTTTTTCTTCCCATGGCTGAGGAACATTGTTTACTATCTCTTATTGCATAAAAGTTGCAATTAAACCTAACTTATTCAAAACCCACATACAACTGTTTTGTTTAGAAATTAAAATTCTCTTTCTTGGTTTCATCTTCAGGTAGCAAGCAGTCTTTCTCCTTTCCCAGCTTAAAGGCTAGCATTTAAGATAATTAATTTCTTCATTCTTCATAGGAATGTGTGACAGTAGTTTGGCTAGCCAGGTTGATATATTACTTTCTTGCTTTTTATAGCTATTCACCACAAGTATCTTCAGATAGGTCTAGGGGTACATCTCAGTGGTACAGTATTTTCTTCATGTATGCAAGTCCTGGGTTCAATTTCTGGCCCAGCAAGAAAGAAAAAAAAAAACAAAAGAAGGGAGTAGAATGAATGAACAAATGGAACAAACTGCTAGCCAGGCAAACTGGTGCACATCTGTAATCCCAGTGCTTTGAGAGGCTGAGGCGGGAGAATACAAATTTGAGTCCTACCTAGGCAAGTTAGCAAAATTCTTATACACACACACACACAATATATATATATATATATATATATATATATATAAACAACTGTGTTTGTCAGTGTGAAAGCCCTGGGTTCAGTCCTACAAGTGCAAAACAAGTAAAAAGAAAAATCCTCTCCATGTAAAAGAAAGTATTTCAAGATAGATTGCCTCATTCCAGGTGATTATTTACTGAAAAGAACTCCAGAATAACTCAGTCATCAGGATCATTCCTTAGTTTTGAAAGATACACCACAATTATGAGCAGGAATGAATACATTTCTCAGGCAGATGCTTTTCTGAATGTTGTGTTGGGAATTTATTTTCAGGGGTAACAGAGAGGAAAAAGGATAATGGTGAAATGAAAAGTGTGTGATAGTGAAGCCAAATCTGAAGAAGCAGCAGAAGCCAGACATCCAGATAGATGGAGGGAGATCATTCCAGGAGAGGATGTATCAGGCATAAAGGTCCAGAGCCGAGCATGTGCTTGGCCTCCTGGGGGAATAGCAGTGGGTGTCATGTAACCACAGTACTAAGAGAAATAGTGCCTGCCTCTTTAGGGTTGTTGCAAGGACTTAGTTTGATGAAATGCTGAAGTATTAACCCTAGGAACACAGTGACAACAGGTGTCATCAGACATCATTCTAGCCTCTATCTACTTAAATTTCTTCTCTGCCCATAATAACTTATAAAATAAGAGACAGCAAAGGAAAAGGGCATATATATATTCAGTGACTGTTCACTAGAAACCTTTTGTCCCAAGGTTGTCCATGGTCCAAAGTTTTGTCTGTTTTAGGTTTCCTGAGATATACTCACTAATATCAAGTAGATCGACTTTCATTCATGAACAGAGAGAAGTACACAAATGGAAGTTGATTATGAAATATTTATTACAATGATGAAAACATGGGAAGAGACTTGTTAGTTTCTCTGTTTATAGAACAGGTTTTTTTTTTTAAATAAAAGCTACATTGATCATTATGCCTTCAGTACATTGTAGTATCAAGAAGCCAAAGAATTTTTAAAAAGAGAAATTTATATTGTGTACAACAGAAAAACAGCTAAAAATACATATAGCTAATCATTTTATAATGTGAACATTTTTGGGCCAACACTCCTGGAAAGATGTAGAACTTTCTAGTTATCCCAGAAGGTTTCCATGAAGTCCATCTCACACAACATATTTCTTTCTTCACTTCATGAAGTACTTCTGATGTTTATGGTAGTTACTATCTTACCTTCCTTTGTAATTTTTGTTATTCATTCTCTTCATGTTATGGCTTACCTTTGCCCACATTTCTGTCTATTTGAGAGCAAGCTTCAGACTTTTATGTTGGAGGCATCTCAGTTAAATGGAAGTGACCAGGTATCAAAGTGATCAAAACTCAACAGAAGGCAAATTCCAGAACTCAAACTTAACCAGGGTTAGGCATAAAGAGGAACTTGAGATACTGTGAAGGGTAAGGAGTTGTGTTGGAGGTGCAGACAGGCTCAGAGCCTCTTCCCAGTGTGGTCTCCTCTGCTATGTCAGGGTATCCTGTGAGCTGTGTATTGGGAGGGAGCTCAACAATCAGTAGATGAAAATAATGCATGGAAACTGAGTGGAGCCTCTTTTGGCGGCTGAGGAAGAGTGACAATGGACAGGAGATGGGGAGGAGTCCCTCCAGAGAGGATAACTTCCCATGGCAGAAACCAAAGGAAGGTGGAACTCAGTGGGATGAGTCATTCTCTGGGGATCTTTAAGAAAGGAAAGAAATTGGATGGGACAGACCTGCTTTGGAGAAGGTACTTTGACCCTCTACACCTTTTACACTTCCCTACATTGTGCCATTTGTAAAAGCCAGACTTAGCTACTTCATAATTATTCATGTCCAAGATAAGTCTAAATCCTGTTCTTGTTTCCTTTTAGGATAACCAGGAAGTTCTGGGGAACAATCTAGGAATATGGCCTTTAAGAGCCTGGTGGGAGCTTTTTCAGTAACTGGGAAAGCTTCTCATAAAACTATTCCTTAAATGATCCAGTAATGAAAAAAGATTGATAAGGATCTTTCCAATTTGGAGCTAAGTAGCTCTCCATTCTCAGAGAGATATTAGGGAGAACTGACTCTTAATTCTGACATTACTTATAAGTATTTACATAAATATGTTGAGAAATTCCTTTGAGACAATTACTTGAAAAATTTTTTCTAGCCTTTTCTTGAGTGCCAGCACTGTACTGGGTATCAGATACAGAAGTCTGTAAGATTCTGTGACCTCCATCTCCAAAGACTTGCCTTCAAGACAGTGAGACTGACATGAAATAGATACTTAATGATAAATGTATTCAGTGCCATGGAGAGGTGTGTGGGAGGATTCCCTAGGGATCAATGAACTGGAGGCCAGGCCTGAAGGAACTGTAATATTTTAGTCCAATCTCCTCATGTTTCAGATGTAGACACAGGATGATGGGGTAGAGGAGGAAGATTTATGCCAAGGAATGTGGTCAGCTAGTGATAGGGCCAAGATTCAGACATGAATGTTACTTGTATTCAACTGTCATTTAGTCACTGTAGATAGTTTCACGGTATGAAACTGGAAGATCAGGAGCTGCCTGTGAATGTAATTTATTGCAATCCCTAATAAAAGGTATAAAATCCTTATGTGTCTTCCAGTTTGTAGGGATTTTGCTTTTATAATTTTTATGAAATGTTCTGTTAAGACAGCAATAGGAATGTAAAGTGACTGACCATTAGCTCTTGGTTTGTGCTGAAGTATAAATTGTAGTTCTTGAGTTATCGTCAGGAAACAGATTTTGCTGAATCCCTGGACCTTTTACTACCCATCTTTGTTTTTTCTTATTGTATGTGACTTTTCAATTTAGTTACCCAGACCTTGAGATCCTTTAAATTTCTGACAACTCCATGTCATCTTCCCATAATCAATACCTATTTAATGATATGTATATGACTTGAGGTAACTTGAAAATATTTTCAAGTTATAGGAATAACAATAATTTAGAAACCTAAACAGTAAATGGATATCTATGCACTCCATTCTTTTCTTTGAGTGGATAATTTGAAATATATACTTACTAAAATTTCCAACGTTGTTTAAAATTGCTGTGTCTAGTGAAATACTACCAGACAGAAAGTGTTCATCTGAGACATGGCATGGTTATAAAACACATAGACACACATGTGATATACATTTTATAGCTTTGTGTATTTTACAGACAAAACATTGAAACATGGTAGAAATACTACCGTGTACAATGAAATCGGCTTTAATAGTAACATCGTACAGCCGTTTGTGTCCACTGGATTTTTATTTATATGTGTATAATTATGATTTCCAGTACTTGTTACCAGGTATTTCCAAACTTGGTTTTGCCTTTACTACTTTCAATCTCAGAACTTTTTCCAGACTGTCAGCTTGGTGAGTGATTCTCTATAGTTGGAAATACCATAGTAGGTCATGGCTGGTCTAACCTCACAGAGACACAGCCTGGGTATCTGACTAACAGCTGTCTGGGCAGAAAATTTGAGAGTCACTCTGAGTCCCTCTGTAGCCCTTCTGTCTCATCCCACTGACCTCCAGGTTTTTCTGACTTGAGCCTCTGAATGTTCCTGGAGTCACCCTCTTCTTCCTTCTGTCACTTCTAACCCCACCTTGGGTAATCTTCTGCTTGATCACACAAAGGCTTCTTGACTGACTCCATTGTTGCCTTGGGCTCTGATTTTCTTCTGCTTCACTCTCTGCCTTTTCTTCCAACTGTCCTTCCCAAAACCACCAATAGCTCTGCCATCATGTGTAGGAGAAGTTCTGCGTTTTGTTACTGGGACATGTGAAGTCCACTAATGTATTGTCTGGCCTTAACTCAGCCTTCTTTTGTACGAGAATCTGCCTCCAGCTTTAGATCTAGTAATGCTGTGCACACCTGTTCCCTGGGTACATGTGCTCTGCTTGTGTCCCTCACCTGGTTGCAACCTGTTGGCTTCTCACACATCTTAAACTGTGCTAAAATAGAATTTTTTAGAAATGCAAATGGAAGAAATAACCTTGTCATAGTTTTAAACATTTTTTTTTGAACCAGGGATTGAACTTATAACCTTGTGTTTGCAAGGCAGGTGAGGTGCTATTGAGCTAAATCCCTGGCCCAGTTTTAGCCTCTTGGACCGACCAGTGTCCAAAGATATGGCTATTCTGTAGTATCCTTAGCAAGGATATTGCTTTGGCTTGGTTCTAGATCTGTTCCCAAAGTCTTGTGAAGTCATAGCATGTTTGTCAGGGTGGCTGGATCTACATGTTTGGATTAAGGGTATGTGATTACTAAATCAGTCCACTGATTGGTTGGGCATAGTTCTGGCTAGAATTACAGGTGTTAGTGTGACACTTGCCCTAGGATGGGTTATCTGCATAAAATACAAGGGACAGAGAGAGGGCTAATATGTTTTCTTCTGCTGGCTCGCCATGAAACCTTTCTACTCAGCAATACTCCTTTGTCATACCACCCTACATTGGAGCCAGCTGATTATGAACTGTTCATATCATGTAGTATCTGCCCTTTTATTTCTGATTCATTTACTTAGCATAGCAATTTCAAGTTTCATCTGTGTCAGAATTTCCTGCAATTAAAGTATAAATAACATCTCACTCTTTGTATGTACAATATTCTGTTTACCCAGTCATCTGTCAGTGGACATTTAGGTTGTTTCTACTGCCTGGCTATTGTGAATAATACTGCAACAGACACTGGTTTGTCAGTGTTTGTTCAAATCCCTGCTTTTAATTCTTTTGGGCAGACAGCTGGAAGTGGAATTGCTGGGCCCATGTGGTGAGTTTGTGCTCAGATTTCTGAGGCATTCTCATGCTGTTTTACACAGTGGATGCTTCATTTTTCTTTCTCACCTGCAGTGCACAGCATCTCTGCTTATTCTCTGTGCATCTCAGCCCTTGAAAATCCCGGGGTGTGAGGTGGCATCATATAGTGGTTTTGTTTGCCTCTCCTTGATGTCTCATGGTGTTGAACGTGTTCCCATGTGGTTATAAGTTTTCTTTGGAAAAATGTCTCTTCACATTGAGTCCAATTTTATACTTAGTTCATGCTGCAGTTTTCTTCAAAGAGCCAGAGACAGTTATTATTTCTTCTGGGAATTTTCTCACACAGGGCCTGATAGGCCTGAAGACAGTTACATGAGATTTCTGATCACTGCAATTATAAGCCAGGAACATCTGAAGGGAAGGAAATTCTAAGTAATGTTCTAAGTAAAATGAGAATATTTTGAAGCAGTTGTAGAAATGAACATGCAAAAAGAAGGGGGAAAGAGGTGAAGAGCTGATTTATTTTTTTCCCATTTGTATCTTCTTTCCTTCCCAAAAGTGAGAGAAAAGAGAGGGAAGACAGAGAGAGACTGACAGTTAGCTGTTTCTGCTGTTTTATTTAAAATGTGTCTCAAGGCTCTGAAGCCTCAAATCCCACAAGAGACATTTTTAGGGCACCTTTTTTTTGCTGTATGGAGGTCTTTGATTATTTTACCATAATTGCTATGTTTATGGTGCCCCCCCCGTTGGCTATATTTAAATGAAGCAGAATTTGAGTTGATTTTGTTAGAAATGTCCTCTGGGAGCATTGAATATACTTTGCTTCCAGTAATAAAAATAATTTAAATTGAATGTTTTAATGTCCTTATTGTAACTGATGTAAAAGAGTCTGGATCAGAAACATCTTGATATAGTTGATAATAAATTCTAGTTCACTTATTTAATTTGAAGACTAAATGATTAGAAAAAGTACGTCTGGTAATTCTTCTGAAAAAACTCTTTGTACACTAGTCCCTCTGGCTTGGTGCTTTACAGTTAGAATTAAGCAAGATCAGAAAGGTAGAGATATATGTCTGATCTGAAAGCTTTACTTAAATGAGGGAAAAAAATATTTGTTCTGTTGCAATAGAAATTATTTGAAAGAATGGTTAACTGTATTTGAATTTGTTTTTTGAATGTTCCACCAGATACCTTTTTGAAGTTTTCTATTGCTCATAGTTCCTAGCAAACAAGATTTTCTAGATAAAAGGAATAGTCCTTTCCATATATGGACTATGTACACATTTAACATCCTATCTGTATAAAAACTAGAAAAAAGTGGTATACTGCTTTTGATTTTTGTGGGGAAATGTAGTACAAAATGATTTATATTTTTCATCTTTGGTTTTAGTTATCTTAGATAAAGTTGTTGTATTCTTTGGGTTTCAGCACCCCTAACCTGAACCATGTTCAAGTTTGATCAGTTTGCAATGACAGAATTTTGGACTGTCATGTAAGAATTCCCAGTTAAGCAATCTCTGAGCCCTGCCTCAGAGGACTATGTAGGACTGGTGCACATGGGAATATCACCTTCAAGGAATTGCATGCGGATTGCAGTGAGAATCTGGAGGCATTTCTCAGAGCTAAATAGCATCCACCCCCATGCCATCCCCATACACAACCTGATCATAAGGATGCTAGTGTATGTAAGAGGTTAAAGGATTATAACTATTTTGGATGTTACTTCATTGATTTAGTGTATTTACAAGAGTCAGTAAGATTTCAAATACATGATGGTGGGCAATTAGGGTTTACCCTGGTCTGACTGACGCCTATAATCCCATCAGTCGGAGCAAACATGAACTATATAGTTAATAATTTATTGCCCAGTCACACAAACATATTCACAGTTGGTTTTAACCTTAGTATGCAAACAGCAAGCTGTGGGAGCAATTTTAAGGTGTGCCCAGAGGTTTTTGCGTTCCCAGCAGAGCTTAGTGGTTAAAGGTCAGCCTCTGTCATCAGACAGCCTGCTAGCTTTGATGTCCGCCTTTACCACTTTTTAGCGAGCGACCTTGCATCCATCACTCCTTGGCCCTCTCTTCTTCAGTGGATAACTGGAGATAACCCGAAAGAGCTGGTAGAAAGGTTAAATCAGCTAATATAGGTCGGGAGTTTGGAAAAGGATCTGGCAAATACTGAGTGCTCAATAAATACTAGCGTTGTTACTGTCACTGTCCTCATGAGCTTTCTGTACTCCCTGTCATGTCTGGTTTTACACTAACACATGCTCTTGTTTCACATAAATTTCATATTCAGATGCTCCTTTCAGTTTGTATTAGGAGCAGATAAGGAGACACTAAGTGTCAAAGTAGAACCCATGTTGGTATTTTTCGTCACCAAACTAGGTTTGGTGACAAACTAGATGTGGATTAAATCCACTAACTAGATGTGGATTAAATTCCACCTACCTGAATTATGTGTGAAAGGTGGCTGTTATTCTTAGGAAGAGTTAGGATCCTTTCTAGTGAACCCAAGTCCCAGATGCCTGTTGAATTTCAGACCATTAGCAAACACTTCTCTCACTTTGTGTGTGTGTTTGTGGGCCCCCAACTTCATCTTTTCACTGAAACAGTTGTGGTCGTTGATGAATTGCCTATTACTTGATTTCCTTTCAAATCCATTATGGTATATTTCAAACATACTAGAAAATACAGAGAATAAAGTAATAAAAAATCTATGTATCAGTCCTCATATAAAGTAAATTTACTTAATAAGTACATAAAAATATATAAACAAATTTCCACATTTGCTTGATATTCATGAAGAGCAATTATTACACTCCATTCTGATCCTTTTACTTTTATCTTCCTCAAAGTGAAACCTATGTATCCTTGCATGGTTAGTTTTATACTTATTTGACTGATGTATGTGTCACTAACCAATGTAGACTACTTTTATACTTTTATTAGTTATCTAAATTTATAATAATTTGTTCCCCTGTGCTGTACATTATTAAATGCAGCATAAATGCTTTCATATTTTCCTCTGTACTAGGGTTACTTGGCCTCCCTCTTATTGGAAGCCACTAGAGGGCCTTTCCCCTTGAAGCCTTTGCATTTGCTGCACACTTTGCCTGAAACTGTTCCTCTGATACCTCTCATGGCTGCTTTCCTGTCTTCCTCAGACTTTAAAGGATGTTGCCTTCAGGGTTTCCTGGATTACCTCCGTCTAAAACTTCTGCTCCTTCTAACTCTTCTTCTCCTTCCCTGGTTCGTTGTTCTCTACAGAACTCTTTACCTTAGCTTTCTAAACATTTTGTTTTCTTCTTTATTGGCTGTCTTTTGCCTCTAGAAGTTCATTGAAGCTAAAATGGTTGAGTTTTGAGTTTTGTTTTAATAACTTTTTTTATCCCAGATACCTGGCTAGTGTTAGATAAGTATTTGCCATTTGAATCAATGTGTATCATTGTGCAATTTGCTTTCTTATCTTAATTGTGTATTTTGAACATTATCCAACTTGCTCCCTATATCTCTGTAATATTTTCACTTCTGTGTAGTGTTTCATTGTGTAAATATGATACTTTTAATATTCATTATAGCAGTGGTCAAATACTTGTTTCCATATTTTTTCATTTAAAAACCACTGTGCCAGGCATTCTTGAGCGTTTTTCTCTAAATAAAAATATGAGATGTTATCTTTTTGATTGTACATAGAGGTGAAATTGTTGTTTATATCAGTTATCTGCTATTGGAAAATAAAACACCCCAAAGTTACTAGTTTAAAATAATAAGTTTATATAATTCTTTGTCTTGGCACAGTAATTTGTCTGCTAACCTCTCTCCTCAGCTTGTATTCAGATGATGACTAGAATTAGTGAATGGTCCCATGTACCCCTAGTTATGTGTCTGGTTTTGGGGGCTGTTTGTAAGCTAGGACACCTCATATTTTTCCACATGGCTTCTCATCCTCTAGTAGATTAGAACAGCTTCCTTCATAGCATAGCATTCTTAAGACAGTCTCGCCAAGAAGCTGCTGCAAAACACTTTAAGGTGGTATGAACTCTGGAATGCACACGGTATCGTTTTTCACATCGTGTTGATCAAAGTGTAAGTCCTGGGAACCGCTTAGATTGAAGAAATGAGGGAACTGAGAAATACTGTGGCCACCTTTTTCCAATGTGACACATGGGTCCTGACTTGAACTTTACTAGAAGTTGCCAAATTACTTTTACAGATAGCCTTGTGAGTTTGTTTTCTGATTTGCAACAACTGCTTGTTAAGATGGAATATCTCTGGAGCAACCCTGAAATGAAATAGATGCTCATAGCTCTCCCCCTGTCCACCATACTCTACCCCAATCTCTCTTTTCTGTAGCTTGTAAACCCTGAGAAATTCTTTGCTATGCATGCAACAAAACTTGATTCCTTTTCCTTCTGGGTATAGAGATAAATTATATTTCCTATATTCCATGAGAGTTGAGGATAGCCACATGGCTAAATTTCGGTCATTGGAATTGAATTTTTCCATTCTCATTCCTGGTGTACCCTTGGTCTCTGTCTGATGTTTAGATGTAGAGGATCCACTGGGACTCTGAGGCCAAGACTGAAGAGGGACAGAGAACCATTAGGCAGAAGAAACCTAAATGACTGTTCCCAATGAACATCACCTCCTAAATTCTGCTGTTAACTGCAATTTGAGTTAGAATAAACTTGTAATAAATTACTGAGATTTCAAAGTTTTTTTTTTTAACATAGCTAGCATTTTCTTAAGCAATACTTCTCTCAATGATAGTGTCTTTATTGATTTGAGTCAACTGAATCTCCAAAGACAGGCTATACATAGCAGCTTTTATAAGATATAATTCACATATTTCACTCACTTTAAGTATACATTTCGAAGTTTTTAGTGTATTTGGAGGCATATAATCACCACCCAATCAATTTTCAAGTATTGTTATTATGACCAAAGCAATTACTCCACATTCCCCCTTTCCTCTCCTATCTATAGCTTCTACTAACCATTAATCTTATTTACTTATTCTGGACATTTCATAAAAATGGACTCATATAGTGATGTATAAAGTTTTTATATCTATCTTTTTAAATTTAGGGTAGTATTTTTAAGGCTCATATATATTATAGAATATGCCAATATTTATTTTTATGAATCGACATTCAATTGAAGATATGGATGAACAAAAAAGGATAAGATCCTGCTCTCATTATTTATTTGACATGCACTTATTAAATATTCCAGTATTGAAGATATGAATGAACAAAAAGGATAAGGTCCTGCTCTCATTATCATGAAATGTAGGAGAAAACTGGAGTTTGTTGAATGTACTTTGAGGGAATAATTTTGAGCTATGTGGCTTGAAGAGGTGAGCAGTCTGCTTTTGAAGCTGGAAGTCAGGCAGTACCTAGGCTCCTAGTGCTGAGATGAGAGCATTCTAGGTGGCAAGAAGAACAGGTGGGGACTCTGAAGTGGGAACCAGCTTAGTGTATTTTCAGATTGGAGAATGGTAGATAGAGTAAGCACATCCTGATGGTGATGTACTAGCTCATGTATGAGTCTTACTTAAAAAGTACTTTTAAAAATTCTTTTATTGCGTAGATTCTAGAATCTATATATTAGAACCAATGAGAATCATGGAAATAACTTTTGCCTAATGTTCTAGAATCACATTCTGGATTCCTGGTAGTGTGAGAAATCACCTGTTACAAGCACCAGTCTAAAAATCTGTCAGCAAGGCAATAAATGTTTGGAAAGCCTAGAGTAAATCTTTGCAAAGACTTGGGTTTTTGAGTAAAATGAGCCTAAAGTCCGATGGCATGTCAAACGTTTTATGGAAATAAATTGGGTGCTTTGCACAGTACACTCATTCTTCTAGGCCACTGGGCCCCAAATACCTCTTACCACTGTGCTGCCACAGTGAGCAGAAAGAGTCTGCAGTATTGGAGGAGTTAGGACTTTTCTCACAATTACCTAGATGTACCTACCTTGGAGTTCATGCCCTGGAGCTTTGGGTCAGTGGCTCTGTGTGGATTCAGATGGCTTTTTAGAAATACAGTGGTACCTCGGTTCAAACAAAAATGTGGTAAAATTTTGTTTTTGTTTGCAAACTCTCTACTGGGTGACAAGTATGACTGCAGCTATCTTTCTTTTGTGAACACAAACATGGCCATTTCTTCCAAAATTGTGGGGCAAATTAAGTTTGTGAACTGAGGTACCACTGGACTATGGATATTCTTATTCTGTTTAGAAGACATTTGTTAATTGAAAGAATTTTAGTGGTATTTTATTTTTGTCTTAAAATCTCTTATAAAAAAAAAGATCTGGTTAAATTTGGAGTCATTTCTGACTTCTAATTTTTTAGGAATTTACTAATCCACCAGTCTTACTCTTTATAACACAGCCAAGAATTAGGAAGTGCACAGAAAGTCTCTGGATAGGTCCTCTTAATTAAAATCAGCCCAGCACAAATTATACCACTAAACTCCACAGTCTTTCTGTATACATAGAACCTTAATGAGAGTGGTTGTCTTGTTTCTACCTCTACCCAGAAGGTAGAAAAGGTGTTAACAAGTAGGTGTATTGGCAATAATTTGAACTTACTGGTTTTTATTGTGTATATCATTATTTTATTTACTCTTCTCACAGCCAGAGTTGTAGGTGGCAAGTGACAGGATTTTAGCAAAAGGCCTAAAACATTAAAAACAGTCATTAATTTCCAAAACCCAAAGCATGTCATAAGTTAATATAAATATTTCTTGTTTTGTGTGAATTTGATTTTATATTCTTTATGCTTGTACAATATTGTTTTTTGTACTGTACTACATTTAGATTTTATTAAATCAGCTAAACTGTAACCTATCTACTAAAATCGTGTTTAAATTGAATGGTTAAATGCATGTGTGTGTTCACAGGTAAGTGTGGGGAATCTAACTTCCTTGAAAGTCTTGGCTATTACTCTAAATAGTCTTTATAGTTTTATAAAACAAAATTATATAAAAGTATATAATTATTCATTATGTATAGCAATGAAAGCTATTTGGAAACAGCTTACATATGGCTTTATATGATTAAGGATTATGGAATATTTTCTATTTCTGATCCAAATCCAAAGTAGCTTTGTTGATATTTTGTCTCCTTTTTTTTTTTTTTTTTTTTTTGAGACAGGGTCTTGCTTTGTAGTTCAGGCTGGCTCTGAGTCACTATGTAGCCCAGGTAAGCCTCGAACACAGCGATCCTCCTGTCTCTGCCTCCCGAGTGCTGGGATTACAAGCGTGAGCCACCATGCCTGGCACTGCGGTATGCGGTATTGATTGTTGGTGGGCGTGAGTCTCCATGCCCAGCATTATATGTGGTTACCGGGGATCGAATTCAGGACCTTGCGCTTGTGAGACAGGCGCCAGAACCACTGAGCTAACCCTCCGGCCCTTGTCTCCAATTATTAAAATAGTACATAGTTACATATTTTCAACTTTGAAAATATGAGCAAGAAAAAGAGACAGAGAACAAAACAGAAACCTAAATTCAGGACCCAGAAGGCCCCTGATCTTCCAAAAACGTTTCTCTGTATTTCCATTGTTTTCTAAAGGTCAGTCCTACTACATTTATAGATTGGCAACCACTCTTTTAGCTTAACAAAATAGCTTGAATATTTTCACTAGTAACAAGTACTGATCTTTGTTGCCATCTCTTTGTTGCCACAGTATAGTTTTTGTGTGTGTATTAGCCTTACTTTATTTTGCTTTATTTTAAATTTTTAAATTTTTATTGGTATACACTTGCAGTACATAATCATTACATTTTTTGTGGGAATTCAGTACATGTACATAATACATATCCATTTTAAAAATCTCCTTTCCCTCTTTTCCCTCCTCCCTCCTTCTGTCTCTTGATTTGAAGTAGATTTATTTTCCTACCTCCTATTATCTATTTTTTATTTTGCTTCATGAAGTCAAGTATACAGCTGTGTGGTACACATAATATTTTTATGTGCTGTCTCTTCCTGTTCTATTGTTCCCCTAACTAGTAAGTAGTGACCTTTTTGCCTCTTTCGTTTACTTTTAACTTCCAATCCCTTTATCTGAAAATAGGATAGCTACTCCTGCTTGTCTGGGGGCTTACATTGCATGGAATATTCTTTTTTTTTTTTTTTTTTTTTTTTTTTTTGAGACAGGGTCTCACTTTGTAGTTCAGGCTGGCCCTCAGCTCACTATGTAGCCCAGGCAAACCTCGAACTCTTCAATCCTCCCACCTCTGCCTCCCGAGTGCTGGGATTACAGGCATGAGCCACCACGCCCGGCACAATATTCTTTTTCTGTTCTTTGATTTTTAGTCTTCAAATTTTGTTTTAGTTTAAATTATTTCTTGTGTATAGCATACCATTGAACTTTGGTTTTTGATCCATTTTGCTAATTTGTAACTTTAGATTAGGTAATTTAGACCCTTAATTTGGGAATCATTTCAGAAACAATGACTTATTCCTGTCATTGCATTATATTTCTGTTTGATGGTTTCCTTTCTTTCTCTTCTATTTAATTGCTCATCCTACCTAATAAATTCATTCTGTTAGACCACTTGTCATTGGTAGCTTCACTGTTTCTGTCTAGAATGTTCTTGAGAAATTTTTGGAGTGCTGTTGTGCAGGCATGAATTTGTTTAAGTGCTCTTTATCATGGAAATATCTTATTTCTCCATCAGTTTGAAAGATAGTTTTGTAACATATATTGGTCTGGGTTAGAAAAAGTTTTCTTTCAGGGCTTCAAACACTTCAAGTTCTCTTGAATTTTAAGGTTTTGTTGAGAAGTCTGCTGGAATTCTAATGGGCTTTTCCTTACCAGTTATTTGTTCCTTTTCTCTACAATATTTAAATGCTGGGCATATGGACTTTCTAATTTTAATTCTTTTTAAAATCTGCCTACTGATTTCTATAATGGTTGTAGTAGTTTACATTTGTCTGACAACCTCACCAACATTTCTTACTGTTTGATTTCTTAACAGTTGCCATTCTTTCTAGAGTAAGGTAGAATCTTAGCATTGTTTTAGTTTTCATTTCTCTAGAGGTCAGAGATGTTGAGCATTTTTTCATATCTTTGTTGGCCATTTCTATTTCTTCTCTGTAAAGTGTCTATTTATTTATTTTTGCCTGTTTCTTGAATCCTTAGTGGTTTAATTTTCTTGAATTATTTGCATGTTCTACATATTAGTCCTCTAGGAGTAGCTGGCAAAATTTTTTCTCATTGTGTCGGTTGTCTGCTCACTCTACTGATTGATTCTTTGTTGTACACAAACTGTTTAGTCTGATAAAATTCAAATGTCACTCACTTGTATTTTAAGTTCTTTTCTGATATTTGGATTTTTAAATTAATTTTTATCTTTATTGGTACATTTTACAAACATATGATCACACTCAATATTGGGAATGTATACAGTATATGACACAATTTAATTCTCATTTTCCTCTATGATTTCTGCAAGCATGTTAGTGAATCCAACTGTGCTATCTTCTACCTTTCCCTCCCCTCCCTTCTCCTCCCCTCCCCTCCTTTTCTTTTCTTTTCTTTTCTTTTCTTTTCTTTTCTTTTCTTTTCTTTTCTTTTCTTTTCT
>PVIC010002588.1:0-75874 GCA_004025085.1 Thryonomys swinderianus
CTGCCTCGCAAGCGCAAGGTCCTGAGTCCAATCCCCGGTAACCACATACAATGCTGGGCATGGTGACTCACGCCCACCAGCAATCAATACCACATACCACAGTACTGGGCGTGGTGGCTCACGCCTGTCATCCCAGCACTCGGGAAGCAGAGGCAGGAGGATTGCTGAGTTCCAGGCTTGCCTGGGCTACATAGTGAGCTCAGGGCCAACCTGAGCTACAAAGTGAGACTCTGTCTCCCAAAAAAAAAAAAAAAAAAATTATATCCAGGTACAAATTCCCGGTGGTGAATGAGATCATTATTGTGGCAGGCATGTAATAATAAAAATAACAAAACATTGAAAATGTTTCAGGCACAATACCACAGTGTGAGACAGTGAATCATCTCAAAACCTCCAAGCATCTAAATAGTATCTGATATCCAAATACCAGATTTCTCAGAGACTAAGTATTTTTTCCAGACCCATCTAAAACAACAGTCTTGGTATAGTTGTAGTACCCGGACATTAAGGAGTGAATTAAGTATTTTGTTTTCTCTAAAGGGTCTTTTATAATAGCTCATCCTGGATTATCTCAGACTTTCCCCAGGTGTAAATTGAAATCAGTACACTAAGCTCAAGTTTGGGGAATGCAATGCTTTGGCCCTTTGTCCCACAGCTGCGACAGATGCTGACTGTCTTGCTGTATTTTTAATCTCTGAGAACTGTCCTTACTTTATCTGCCATGTATGTAAATTTACCATAAGCAGGAGCCTTGATAATGCTGGGCAAGTAATTAAGGGGGAGTTCCCACAATGTCCCTGGTCTTTGAGCTCCAGGACACCGTGCAAGACGAGAACACCTTTCTTTATGACGCCTAATCTTTCTAAAGGGTATTGGTAGACTATGAGAAAACATTGATTCTAATTGGATGCTGAGGGCATTGGCTTAGGCCTCCAGGAGCGCACGGACCCCCCCCCCCAGGACGGGGAGAGTGCCAACTTGCATGTGGGCAGAGTGTGGAGATGGGCAGCATGAAGGAAACTGCATGAAGAGATGGGGGGGGGGCGTCCAGTGGGCCTCACCGTTCACGGAAGCGCCTACTCTGAAAACAAAGCAAAGCAAAACTGGAGGTGGAGTTCAGTGCTTTGCTTCTTCCCACCCCAGAAAGGAAATCAGATTCCTCCTCATGGCCGGGTCCCAGCACTAGTAATCAAATTACTGAGCAGGACATCATCTCAAATAGAAGACAGAGCCTCGGTGCCCAGCGTCCATTAGCCATCGGGTGACACTGCATTAATACCCCAAGCAGAGGTATGATATTACACTGTAAGTGCATTTGGAGGGCTTTCATTATCGCTCTCACCTGCTGAATGTGTCAGCATCATCTCTTTCAACCCTACGAGAACTAAGCTAGGTATTTAGAGAGATTAAGTCTTTAGGATGAGCCTACGTTACCATTTAAGGCCCTCGTGCCGCTAGGAATAATTCCCCCTGGGTCTTCAATGTTTGTCTCTAAAATGGAATAAATAGAAGAATAGATAATGCAGAAGCAGAGGTGCGTGTGTATGTCTGGGTGTGCACATACACAGATACGTACATGTACACACATTTACCCTGAAATGTATATTATTTCTGCATTTGTTTATGTATTTTACATATATTGTTAAACCCCTTCTGTTTATTGCTTCACTCGACATGATGTTTTAACATTTTTTATATTACTATTTAGAATAACTTATATGTCACTTCTGCCTAAGAAAACATGGTTATATCCTCCATTAGGCTTTCTTTATAAACTTTAATAAAATTTTACATTTTTCATAACACTTACTGTACATTTATGGGGGGCTTATGGCTGTATCAGTCCCTTTTTCATTGCTGTACCAAAATAGCTGAGGCTAGGGATAAAGAAAAGGGGTTTCCATGGCTCTTAGTTTTAGAGGTTTAAATGCTCCCTGACATGTGCCCAGCTGTGGTGGGGGTCTGTGGCACATCAGAAGCTGGAAGGAATCAGGACAGAGCACACTGGAGACGCAGTCACATGGTGCATGCAAAACAGAGAGCAGAGAGGGGCCACCTTGGCTCTCTTACAACAACCATCGCCCAAGAAACTAACAGGGCTTCCCCGGAGCTAAGCAGCTACTGCCAGTGGCGCTCATGAGCTAGGGACCTCCACTGCCCTACAGCTTGTGCACCTCCTTCTGGCACCACCAGACTGGGGACCAAACTTCTGCACATGAGCCTTTTGGGGGACACCAGTAAACATTTCCAAACTGTAGCAGCTACTCTTGTAAACATTAGTTATTCTCTGGCTGTCAGGAAAAGCAACTCTAGGGATTTTTATGTATTGATCTCATATTAACCCTTCAGGATTCTCATTTCTTTGTATTTACTCAGTTTGGGGTTTGTCTTTCACTGACCATGAACTATAGTGTGTGTCAGTCTGAAGTATCTGTGTCGTATTCTTGAATGCTGAATGTAAGGGAATGCCTCAAGTTTTTCCATTAATGTAATTCTTGCCATGGTCTTTTCATAACTTTACAGAAGTATGGGAAATTGTTTTTCTAGCTAAAAAACCCAACTTTTATTATGTAGTTGTTGACTTTCCTCATGTTGGTTTTCCACATAAGCTGATACAGTCACAATTCTTCTCCTTCAGATCTGGCCTTTCTAGTATCAACCCTTCTGATATATTGTTATTATTTTTCTATATAGTATGTTGGATTTATTTGATTAATAATGCTTTGGTTAGGATTTTTGTATCTATGTTTATAAGTAAAATTGGTCTGTAATTTTGTTTTTCTTCTCTATCAGATTTGATAAAGAATGAAGACTATATCAGCATTTTAAATGGATTAGCACCACTAATTGTACCTTATGGGCTTCTTTTGAATCTGACCTATAAAAACTATCTAGACTTAGTCAGCTTTTGAAAGTGCTTTTTAAAATTGCTTTAAATCATTGGCTAGATTTTCTTAATTCCTATCAGTCTATTCAAGTTTTCTTCCATCATGGACAATTTTGAAATTTTCTCTTTCCCAATACCTATTTCTGTTTTGCCAAGTTTTATTGAATTTACTAACTTGTAGTAGTTTATGGTATTTTACTCATCATTTTTAAAAATATGTTGTTCTTTTAGCTATTTTAATTCTTTTGTTGTTGTTTAACATATTGTTTGTTCACCTCTCCCTTTCTTTTTTTCCTGATCAATCTTTTCGTTCAGTTCTAAGTATCTTGAATTTTCCCCAATCACGTTCTTCTTGATTTGTATCCCTGTAGGGCAGAAGTTTCAAAAAGCCCCTCATCGTGCTCATGGTGCATGTGTTAATATTTTTGTAGGTCCCCATGGAAGTTTAAATGACACAGAATCTCACTGCTTTAACCTAATAAACTGAGCGTGTTTACAAGGTTGACATTATACAGATTGTTACTTTGTCTGGAGCATCGGTGGGTCGCACTGAGCAGCTATAAACATCAATCCCAGCTGCACTCTGGGTCTTTTTCTTTCTACTCCAGGGCTTCTCTACCACCACTAGGGTCTCTCTTCCTCATGCCCTTCAGGCAAACCAAGAAGTGCCAGGGGATCTGTATTTATGGGTTGCCCTTGATCCATGAAGTGTAGGAGGACGCCGTATGGGTTTTGTTTTGTTTTGTTTTTTGTTTTGTTTTGTGACAGGCTGGCCTGTAATTGAGGCTGGCGCTCTGAGCTCACTATGTAGCCAGGCAAGCCTCCAACTCAGCAGTCCTCCTGCCTCTGCCTCCTGAGTGCTGGGATGACGGGTGTGAGCCATCCTACCCGGCCAGGAGTGCCGTACGTGAGTCCTCACAGGTCTCTAGTGGACGGAGCCCCACGGGCCCGCTGTGATCAGGAACCCAGCAATGAACCCTTGGAGCCGCCCTTCATCCTTCCTTATGTCCTTCTTCCTGGGCCAGTACTTCTGTTTCTTGGGGTGTTTTTTGCCCAAAATAAATTGCTTACAGCATGACCTTGGTTCAGACTCTGTCTAGGGAAACTAGCACAATACACTATGCTTGTTCCCTGGTTATTTTGTTTTTGTTTCTCTCCTTTTCTGCCATCTGTTGGCTGATCAAATTTGTGTCTTTTAGTTCAAACGTTACTTAACTCTACTTTTATTCTTTCAATGGCAACTTCTAAGTTACTGAGGCAGAAGAAATAACCAAACCTTATCAGTGTCAGCCTTTTCCAAAACAAATCAGTAATCTTTACTGGCTCTTCTCATACTTTATAGCTATATGAGCCCAAGTGCTTAGTTCTTTCATTTAGCATTTTAATTCCAGACTCAAATTGATTGAGTGATCTTACTTACAGCAGTTTGTCATTTGGACGTGGATAAAGACCACGGTCCTTAACTCATTCATTATATCTTGCTGCAAGAGCCTGGATCATCTCTCTCCTTTTTACTAAAGAACACCCAATAATTATTTCAAAAATTATGCATAAGAAATTTTCCAAAACATTTATTTCTCATCACATTTAAATTATAGCTTAATGGGGGGGAAAGATTCCATGTTTGAATGCATTCCTGTTTAAAATTCTGAAGTCTAAGTGGTTCTTAGTTTTTTAAATATGATTCTTAAAAATTTCCTTCCCCCAACCCCTGAAAGTAGAACTTTCTCTCAGTCCTTTATATTGTTAAACTTTTTTGTAACTTGTTTGAGTTTTGCTTTATTTCAAAATTCTCATGTTCCTTACACATCTGAATAACTTTAATTTTCAGCTCGCCTTTTTCCTTACCTTGTTTCTGCTATGGAGTGTATCTGTGGAGAGGGGAGAGACCAGCGAAGGAAAGGAAAGGGAGACTACAAACCCTAATCATGGTTCCGCCGTTTCCTGTTTTCCCCTTGGAGAATCCACTCCTCCCTCGGGATATTCTCAGTCCTTTTAGGAGAGGCCTGCTCATATTTCACAGCAAATGACTTTCTTTGTGATTTCCTTTCCTGATCAGGGAATGCAGAAGGGGCGGGCTAGGGGTCTGGGGGACACTGCTTCCTCTGACACCACTTCGGCTAGATCCAGGCCGTAGCAGTGCTCATACTGCCCACCTAGGGACCCACTTTGGTCAGCAAAGTCCTCCTCCGAAGCCTGTGGTCGGCCCAAGTGTGGGCCTCAGAAGTCCGGGAAGTCTAGCATCTGTGTCCACCTTCGAAGCCACCGTGTGGCTATGCCGATTTCCCCGCCGAGGCTGCCATCTGAAAAGATGCTCAGCCAGACTGTGGGTAATTACTGGACTCAATCTACACCCCTCGTGACTCAAAGTAGCTCAGAAAAGCTAAAGCTCTGGCCTCCCTCTGAACATGTCTGTCAACGTGTTTTCTGAATGCAAATGCTTCATGTTGGTTTGAAGGCAGCCTGACTGCGCTTCCTCAGAGATAGAGCAAGAGCTTCTCTGGCTTTCTTACTTCTACTTAAAGACTATGTTCCTTTCTCCTGACCCAAGCAGAAAATGTTTAATATTTGTGCCTCTGTCACTATCTCTCTTTTGCCCATCTCCTTACCATTAATTACCAGGCCTGAGAACATGGCAATAGTTGTCTCATTTCTCCTATATCATAATCCTCTGCTCAAAATTTTACAGCATGTTTCCATTCCTAAAAAAAAAAAAAAGTCCTGACATGGGCCTGGAAGATCCTCCATGGCTTGGTCTCCTGGCCCCTCGTAACTCTCCTTCTTGGTTCTTTGCATATTCACTTCTCTAGTCACATTGCCCTTGAACACGTGCTTAAAGCCTTTGCCACAATTATCAACAGCTTCTTGGGAACACAGTTCAGGGAGCATGGACTGGAGGATCAATATTCCTACCCTTTAAAAAGAACTCGAGTATTTGTAGGAAGAAGAGACTGGAGTCTTAACAGAAAGATTTAGACTCGAGCCCCAGCCCCTAACTTGCTACTCAGCACTGAGAAGTTCGCTTAATCTCTCTCATCCTCCTTCCACATGAAATAAATACCAGTTGACCTCTTTTTACAGTTCTAATGTGTACACAAGCTAGAGAATCCAAACGTTTTACTCTTTTTATTTATTCGAATACATATTTTATTTGAATTCCTCCAGTCTCCTTCTTCCTGTCATGTAATTTATAATACACTGCAGACATCTTTTCTGCGTACTGGCAAATCGCGTCCTTCTTTCTAATTTGGGTCAGCTTACAGCCTCTCACCCTTTATGCTTTCAGTGTCATCAGGCAACTCCGAGACTTTTGCTTCAATATGAAGTGTTTTGCCAGCATCACTTCCTCTGAAGCATCTTCTTTTTGGTTACAACTTCTTTCCACATTTGCATTAAACCTGCTTCTGCGACAGAAAGAAGACTGGAGCCAATCAAGCTACTCTTGACGGGGTTTTCTTTTCTTAGAATAAAACATTTTAATTCTCTATGCTTTCAATGATAGTGTGCTAACTTGCCCCTCTTACCAAAAAATTAATTTTCTTATACGCTTATAATAAAGAATAGGGGAATTTTAAGGTTTGACAGTACTTTTCGTCATGGAACAGCTGGAGTTTTTCCCCTTTGATTGTGAGAGTTGTTACAGACCCGAGTCTGCCCATTCACGGCATGACAGGCCAGGTAAAGGGAGGGGTTGAGGCAGAGAAGATGCCTGTATTCAAAAAATCACTGCCGGAGAAGATGGAGGACTGGTGTCCAAAGTCCACGTTGCTGCCCAGAGAGAGCAAGGAGTCATTAAGGGAAATTCAGAGAAGTCAGGACAGACAGAGGTTGATAAAATCAAGAAGTTATTTTTGAATTTCAGTTCACATGCATCAAGGGTGGGCTGCCTGTGGTTGAACCCGCCGGAGCCCCTGGTGTTTCTGTAAGACAGTTTCTTGTCAGCACGGATGGCTGCCACCAGCTTCCTGATGCCCATGTGCAAGGACGCAGTTGCTTTAGGAGTGTATCTGTGCCCACTCTGTGTTCCGTGACATTACTGGTGAACTGTTAAGTCTCAGCCAGCCTCTATCTACTGGAGCCAACAAATTTCAATATTGCGTTAACAACCTCTCTGCGTGGATTCAGCTCACATAGCCCTCCTAAAGACCTGCACTACCACACAAAGCAGAGATGAGCTGCATGCTAAGAAACATATCATACAGGACTGTTGGACACATTAGATGAAGCAGTACACGTCAATACCATGCGATCTGACGTGCATTAGGGTGTTAATGAATGTTGTCCATTTTTGTGACTCTTACACTTTATGAATTTGGGAAAGTTGATATTGTTGTGTACGGCTTATGAAAGTATAACTAGATACTCTAGAATCGTTGGCAATTGTTTACAGCTATGTATTGCAAACTAGAAATTCAAGTATTTCCTACAGGGAAAAAATTGCAATAATGTGTCCCCTCTCAAAATGATTAAAAAGTATTAATCATTTATGGAGGAGAAGCCATACAACATTATGAGCACCGGCATCAAAAAATATTAATAGTATTCACATATATTCCAAATAAGATATTGTTTCATTTCGTTATCATTCATATACTTTTGGGTTTTCTCCTTTTAAAAAAGTGTGAAGTTCTTTTAAAATCTTCCTCCAGAAATTAGAGAATGAATATTACTCGGGCTTTTGAGGGGCCCTGTGCCTATAATGAACACAGACAGGTGGATTTTTCTGAGGAATTGGCAAGGCTAACACTTACTTGGGGACACAGGGATCCACGAAAAGCAATGGAAAAAGAGAGAGGCGTAATCATGTCCCTAATACCTAACTATCAATCCTATCTTGAAACGAGAAGCTGGAAGTACCCACGGGCTGCTGTGTTCCCCGCACAACCACGTGCTTTGCGGGGAGGCTGCCTGCTGATAAGAGCTTCTTGCGGGGAAATTCGTGAGTTCTGATGCCCTTAAAACATAGTGTAGCTACTTTGGAATCCAGGTCGGCCCTGAACTGTTGGGTAAGCTAAGCTTATATCAGCTTTTGTCTTAGAAGAAAAGTAAATTTTGTTTATTAAAAAATTACAAACTACTTGTTTGTAATAGATGCTTTAAGAGAAGCAACTGAGCTAAGACTGCAACCTAGTGGTCAGTTGATAACTGAAGAGAAGTAGGTGCTGCCGTTGGACGTGGTGGAAGTGGGGCGTCTGCCTTCCAGGGCAAGGGGCCGAGCAGAGTGGTGCGTTTTGCTCTCGTTAAGACGACGCTGGGCCGTGCTGGGCTGGGGGGACAGGCCGTCTGGAGCACATCCCTGGAGTGTTCACTTCAAGGCCTTTTCCCTACTTGATCTGGAACTTTGTCCTTCCGGGTCTGTGCAGATGACAGCCGGGCAAGACCACTGTGGCTGACTCACACTAGTCGCACTGACTTTTTTTTGCCAGTTCTACTTCTATTAGCTTTTCTTTTTGTGATTGAAGTAATTCAGATCCTGTTCTTCTCTAATTCAGCTAACTCATATGGCATGATTATAAGCTTCTTCTTATTCTTTGGCTTTACAATAGTGTTCAGCTTTTTAAATCTTTATTCCTTACGAATGCTTTTACTAGTTACAGTAACTCTGCTTCGTATTGTATGGCATAAGTGCGAAAGTTTCTTGACATAGTAATGTTCAGATCTTATTCTTTTTAAGATAATCCTCTTTACATTAAACACTGAATATTCAAAGAATGTATCTGTAAAAGAATTTGAGTCTTTTAATTACTGAATATATTAACCTGATTTTTAAAATCAGATTACTTGAACCTTACCTCAGTTTTCATTCCACACTAATCCTTTTTGAGAAAATATGTAAAAATTATTCAGTTTTTCATTGTTAAATCAATTTTGTACTATCACATTCTAATTCTTCACTAGCTTAAATTAACTTTTTTTAAAAATTTTTTTTATTTTTTTTTGCAGTACTGGGGATCAAACTCAGGTCCTCGTGCACCCAAGGTTGGCGCAATAACCCTTGAGCTAAATCCCCAGCCCTCAACCTCCTTTTCATATAGTTTTATTTTATCTACAAAGATGTCTCCAGCTAGTGCAAGTCCTTGATTCAGTGACCATGGAAATTAAAATAAAGCAATGGCATGAATTTACAGGCAAAAGCTCTTTCGGAAACAGAGGGAAAATGGTCGGGGACTTTGGCTGAAGGACCCAACAAAGATTGAGCCAGCCCCTTAACAGAAGAAAGCGAGAGAAGGCAGGGAAAGGACTCGGCTTGAGCGGCGGGCAGTGTGGGTAGGGGCCGCACTCGGATGGGGTGGCTCAGACCGGCCCGTCCACAAGCGAATGGAGAGTAGGTTTTTGGGCCGCTGTGGTCAGCCCTGGTGTCGTCAATCTGAAGAAACCCTCGTGATTTCAGGGGCAGTTCAGTTTCCAAGTTGACTGTGTCTGCTCAGGTGGGTGGTCTCGTTCCCCGGTCGTTCTTCCTGGCTCTGCGCTTCCTGGAAACCAGCCAATCACAGACTGAGGGCAATGACGCGAGACTTGAGGTGTCTGCAACTGGGTGCTGTGAAACTTGGTGATTGGATGTCCCCTTAAATCCCGGAAGTCATTTTGTTGTTCTTCTCTTGTCCTCAGTCTTGCACAGAGAGGAGTAGGCTTGTTAAATTTAGGACTAATAGAACTTGCATTGGTGGCTTTTCTTAAGTGATCAATCCACTTACATGCAAAGTTTTAAGATATTAAAGGATACAAGCTAGAGGTCAAACTATTTTGCTTTCAACTATCTATTGATCATCTCTAGGCCCAAGTGAAGAGTCAGAGGTTTTACCAAAAAAATATTAAGAAGAAGAAGAATCATTGAAAACTGTTTTTAAGTCCCAGTCTGCCTCAGAAAGAAACCTAAATTCTGCTTTTACCGAGTAACAGGTTAAGGGCCCAGGAGTGAGTTCGCCTTTGGTTCCTAGGATGCCCCTGACCCAGTCAAAACGACCTGTGGCCTTTGTTTCTGTTTGCTCCTCCCACATCTTCGCCCCCAGCAAAGCTGGTGCTTGGGGGTGAAGCCTGGTTACAGCATATGTAGTACAACCAGCCCTGTCCTTTCCTAAGGGTTGTCCAAAGATGTTAGCTTTTCAGTTCCTTTTGCACTTGGGGTCTTCCACATTTAATTCAAGTGTATTTTCAAAACCTGTCTTGATTCTTTCTCACTCTCTACTTGTAAGTGTTGGAGAATGTGAGTCCCTGGCACTGCCAGCTGCAGATGGCTCCGGCTTACCAGACCCACCGCAGGGAAGTCGCTGCAGGGAGCAAGCCCGTCCTTGGCAGCGAAAAGATGCCCACTGCATAATTCAGAGGCCTCTCTCCAGCGCCAGCCTAATGAAGCTTCTGGATCCTCTGGTGCTATTAAAAACAGCTTTCCACCCAGCGCAGGTGTTTGGACTTGACTTTGGACTTGATCGAGATGAGGTGACCGGGAACCAGCCGCTGTGCGTGTGAGTCAGGGCAGCAGCGGTGAGCTCCCTGAGAGCACTCTCTCTCCCACCCGTCCAGGTAGCAAAGGGATGTTGAGACGCTGGTGTGGAAATGTGTCACAGAGGACAGGGCACACAGGGCGGTGCTCGGGAGGCGGGTTCGCCGGAGTAGAAACCGACGGAACAGAGCCCGAATTGACAATAATGGAATACTAGAAAATATCGCTATATAGTTAAAATTTTATTAGTGGAAAGCTTCTTTTTTTATGTTTTTTGTTTTGCTTTGTTTTTTAGACAGGTTCTTGCTTAGTAGTTCAGACTGGCCCTGAGCTCACTATGTAGCCCAGGCAAGCCTCGAACTCAGCAATCCTCCTGCCTCGGCCTCCCGACTGCTGGGATTATAGGCATAAGCCAATAAGCCAGGCATTGTGGTATGTGGTAGTGATTGCTGGTTGGTGTGAGTCACCACACCCGGTATGGTTGTATGTGGTTACCGGGGATAGAACCAGGGACCTTGTGTTTGCTAGGCAGGCGCCGGAACTACTGAGCTAAATCTCCAGCCCTGGAAAATGTTTATAAATATGCATAAAATAGATATCTGAGAGCATCTTTTACAGTATCTTTAAAAACAACAAAAAATCTTACTCCTTCAGTAATACTTTGATTTTCATATAAGATAGAAACCCACTGATTTATTCTTCAGATTTCAAAGAGCTATTGGCATTCTAAAATATATAAAAGAAATGTAGGAAATGTCCTTCCTTCATAAGGAAAGAATATTCATTTGTTGATTAATTTATTCATTATCCATAATAAATCCTACTGCATGCATAATTATTTACTGAAGTGTCTTGGCTCATTTCTCTGTTGCTGACATAAAATACTTGACACCCACAAGTAAAGGGAGGGAAAGTTCAGTGAGCCGATTCGGGCTGTGGCACGGAGCAGGAGAAACACTTCTTGAAAGGCCAAAGGCGGTCCGCACCAAGCAACAAGCAATGGCCCTTTGTGTCCCTTATATGTCATCCAGAATACGTGGCCTCGGGGTGGGTGGCACTCATCCCCAGGGGGGCACCCCAGTCCAGCCAGAACTATGCCAGACCAGTCCGTGGCATAATTCACTGAACACATGTCCTTAACCCCAGCGTCACACCCCTGTTCCGGCCGCCGCTGAAGAAGCCCCAGCTGTGACCGCGTGCGCTTTTGGTGGGACCTGTGGACACAGACCCTGACAAGAAGTAATGGAAAAGGATGCTAGGTGAAGGAAGATAGGGCAAATAAATTGTAGCCCACAAAACCACAGATAGGGTGACCCAAGAGTCGTAGGAAAAAAGTATTTAAAGTGCGGGTTCTCTGTGCTTCAATGGTAGATGTGAATAAAAGACATCAAAAGAGTTGTTGCAGTCTCTCTCTGTCTCTGTCTCTCTGTCTCTCTGTGTCTCTCTGTCTCTGATGACAGGTGGCTGGAGAGGAAGCATACGCACGTTCGTCCTCCTCAAGGTTCCGGTGTCCATGGCCGAGGGCACCCAGGCACGGTGGAGGCCAGCGGGCCCCAGAGCCCTGGCCCCGTGCGGCTTCCCTTGGCCTCGGAGCCCTTCAGCCAGCTGCTCCCGCGGCACAGGTGAGTCTTTCAGATCCTCTTTACACCAGGGACAGACATCACTATTCAGAAAGAACCTGAGCAGTACATGCCCTACTGGGGAAAGATTTGGATGTCCTGGTCCTCCTGGCAGCTGCACGACTAGCTCATTCAGAGGGAAAACAGTGCGGGCGCTCGGGTGGCCACGGCTGATGTCCTGATGTCTGGATGCTAGCTTTTCGGATCCTGGGAAGCCTGTCTCCGCTGACTTATTCTTTCTTCCTCCAGCTCCATATTCCCAGCTCACCACCCAGAGCAGCAGGTCAATGAGAGAGAGAGAGACAGAGACAGAGAGAGACAGAGAGACAGAGAGAGACAGAGAGACAGAGAGAGAGACAGAGAGAAATGAGCGACAAATTTATTGGTGATACATTGTGAACAAGTTCGGTACTTACCCATCCTTAGGAGAGGTGGTCAGTCCCTGAGCTGACTGAATGTAGCCCTTCAAGCACTACAAAATCAACACTAGATGTAAGAAAAGCACCATAAACCTTTATTCACCACATAGAATCTCTAGGAAGAAGTCATATTCAAATGTTAAGAATGTTAATAATTTGTGAATTTAAATCTAACTCAACTATTCCCCCCAAAAGCAATGTTTACTATCAATGGGGTTATTTTTAAGTTGAATTATATTTTTGTAAACTTATATCAATGTCATTTTTTATTTTTAAATTCCTTCCTTTGCTCAGCCGTCCTGAAGCGGGTCTAAAGGTCCATAGCCGATGTTTCCTTAAAAAACCCAGAGCAGGGCCGGAGGGTTAGCTCACTGGTTCCGGCGCCTGCCTCGCAAGCGCAAGGTCCTGAGTTCGATCCCCGGTAACCACATAGAATGCTGGGCGTGGAGACTCACGCCCACCAGCCATCAATACCACATACCACAGTGCCGGGCGTGGTGGCTCACGCTGTCATCCCAGCACTCGGGAGGCAGAGGCAGGAGGATTGCTGAGTTCGCGGCGGCTTGCCTGGGCTCCATAGTGAGCTCAGGGCCAGCCTGAACTACAAAGCGAGACCCTGTCTCAAAAAGAAAAAAAACCACAGAGCAGGTGCCGCTGGCGGCACACAGGAGGGCTCCGTGGAGCACAGGGCAGGCTGGGGGTTTTGTTTGCGTTGTTCGGTTCTTGCTGGAGGTTGAGCCTGGGCTGTCGCTCCGAGCTGCGTGCCCAGGACTGTCCTAACAGTCTGAGGCAGCGTCTCAGTAAGTCACTGAGTCCCCCAGGCTGTGCTCAAACTTCCATCCTCCTGCCCAGTCCCTGCCACCCTGCCTGGCGAACGAGGCTCGATTTGTATAGTCGGTTGCTTAAAGTGATTAGGAAACACATTAACGCGCGAATTCACAAATATAAATCTCAAGTGAATGTATTTATGTGAAATAAGTCAGTTTAATAAAACAAGGAAACAGGGGTCAGGCGCCACCTGGTGGGGTGTGGGCCGTGAAGGTGCCGCTCACCTCTGGTCAGGGGAGAAGCTCTGATTCCTAGAGCGACACAGCGTGCTGGGTGTGCTGCAGCTGGCACCGTGACGGCCCCCGAGCCCACGCGCCGGGGCTTGGCCCCCAGCGTGACGCAGCCTCAAAGAGAGGCGGCCCGCGGGAGCTTCTGAGGCCCACTGGGGACACGCCCTTGAAGAGAACATGGGGCCCTAGCAGCTGCCGCTACCCTCCTCTTCCTGCCTCCTCTGCCTCCTTCTTCCTCTTCCTCTCCTTCCCTCCCTCCCTCCTTTTCTCCTCCTCTCCCCCGTCCCCCCACTTCTTTTCCCTTGGCCGTGAGGTGAGCACCGCTGTCCTGCCACGCGCTGCCTCGCCACAGGAGCAGGGACAGCCCGTCAGAGGCTGAACTCTCTGGGAGTGTGAGCCGCGGTAAACCCTTTCTGTTTACAAGTGATTAACTCAGGCGTCTTGTTACAGTCCTGAAAGATGACAAACGCGTCTTTTCCCTGCCCTGGAGCTAATGTCTCTCTAAGAAGAGAAGCAGGATACCAGTTTGCATGAGTGTTGTTAGAACATTATTCAGGACTCTCACAGCCCGAGTCAAATCGGCCTGGTACAAAAACCCACTGAGACTAGAAAATGATAAAAAATAGGAATGTACAATACTCTATACTTGGAACGTACCAAGAATGTTTTTGCAGAGACACTGGCCGTGGTAATGACCGAAAGCACTCGACTGGCTACAGACGCCTGACCTGCGGTCACAGATGGCGTCCAGCCCCTCAGCTGACGTCGCTCCCTGGAGCTCGCCCGCTGGCTCTGCCCAGGCCTGGCGCGCGACCCAGCCCGCGTGCAAGGTAACGTGCAAAGGCTGCATGTTCGTGACTCACAGGATGTCTTCGGTGGATGTTTTATACATGTATTGCTTTTTGGGGCCGGGGACTTAGCCCAAATGGTACCATGCCAACCTTGGACGCACAAGGGCCCAAGTTCCATCCCTGATACTGCCAAAAAAAAAAAAACACACGAAACTTGTATTGCTTTTCTCCTTATACAGATTTGTCATGGAAACCAGGTTTACATGTCTGCTTGCATGATTATAAGGTTTATGCTCAATATGTTCTACAAAAACAAAACAAGCTGAACAGCAGAACCCCTCACCACAAAAATGTACAATGGAGAGGAATCTTAGGTTGTTAATTTTTTTGAGACAGGATCTCACTTTGTAGTTGGGGCTTGAACTCACTGACTATCCCAAGCTGGCCTTGAACAGGCAACGATCCTCCTGTCTTGGCCTCTCAAATACTGCAGATACAGGCATGTGCCACCACTCCTGGAAGGAAGTTCCTAACACTACAACTACCTGCATGTGACGTGCCAAATTTAAAGAAGGTGTGTCTCTGGGGGATTTCTGCGGCAGGCCTACGGAGGGTGCCTCCCAACCGACAGTCCCTGCAGACTCTGAATTAGGTATCTCCTTGCATTATGCAAAGAGTAGTCTACCATATATGTAGCTTCTGAGCTTGGACATTTTTAATTGGCATGACATAAGCAAACAAATATATGCATATGTACTTACCAAAATCTAAATCAAGTCACACATGATGTCTACATATGTCATATATTTTGTCTCTATAGAAGTCAATATCTACTGCCATATATTTGGACTCTGTATACATCAGTACATATGCATCTAACTCATTTTTAAAAGTCACAGAACACTGCTGGGCATGGTGGCTTATGCTTGTAATCCCAGCATTCGGAGGCAGAGACAGGAGGATTACTGAGTTCGAGGCTTGCCTGGGCTACATAGTGAGCTCAGGGCCATCCTGGACTACAAAGCGAGACCCCGTCTCAAAAAAAAAAAAAAGTCACAGAACACTATTTTATAGTCTCATAACTTAATCCCTTATTTATAATTTTTAAATTATGTTTAATTTTTCCTATAATATGGTTACAACACTGAAAAGCTATATGCTGTAGTGTCTCCCTCTTTTACCCTAAAAAGTGTCATTATAAAATTGAATCCATGCATTATTTGTGTAATTAAGGTATATATTCAGTCAAAACTGACTTCCTAAATATCTCTGTAAAGTCATTTGATAGTCACCATCAATTCAAACCCCCGACATTCTCGTTGTTACAGTTGTGTATAGATGTCCCCCCAAAGCTTTATGTGGTCATTGGCACAGCTCTTGGGGTGCTTGGATCGAGAGTGTGAGATGCAGAGATTGATTCACGGTGCAGACAGGAATAAGGCTGCCTTGCCTTGGATAGAGGTGCTGCCCCCTGAGGGCAGGTTGTCTGGATATACAAGGGACAGGAAGATGGTAGCTTGCTACTTCCATTCCTTGCTGCTTTGCTGCCCTCTGCCTTCCATGAACTGCTTCTCTGCGGTGGCCTCTGCCATGCCACCCTGCCTGGGAGCCCACCGACAAGGAACTGAAATTTCTATAAACTGTGAGCTAAATAATTTGCCTCAGCAATGAGAAAAAGGAACTAGGACACTTATTTTCAAAATCACATAAATACTTGCCTTATACCATGATTATGTTTATGTTGTTTAAGTATATCATCTCATTTCCATTTATTTTCCTCCTTCAAAACCACCAGTTCAAACTCAGAAATCTTAACACAATGCCGAAGAATTAGAGGTAAGAAAAGGGTAGTAATTCATATGCGCGTAGTGTATTTCCACTGTAGTTCTTGAAAGAGGGCAGCACCTGTGAAAGAAAACAAAGGCCATAACACCAGCAAGTAAACAAAGAGGCAGAGAGATGTCGGTCTTGTGCCAGTCGCTGTTTTCAAGGAAGCCTGCAGTGAACCGTGCCCCTGCAGTGCCTCCGCGGACAGACAGCCTCCGGGACAGGCGCCTCTGGAGAGAGCTGGCTTGGGACCGTGGTGCCGGGCACAGGCTTCTGTCCGTCCTCTTCCCATGAGGACTCTCCTCCGTCCGCAGGCCCAGCCCAGGCTGTGTTTTGTCTCTTACGTTTTTCTACCTAGAGTTGTTCTTTTTTACAGGTTTAGATTTGGATCCTCAAGTTGTGGTAAGTTAAAGCAGGAACTGAATTTAGTCTTGGAGATGAGCAAGTAAAAGCAAGGGAGGCTGCATGACTTATCTTGGTCACACGGATTTAAAAACTGCTTTGTAATTAATATTCTATCATCACTCCAGATATTTTAATCTTGCCCCACTACTGAAACCTCATGTCAAATTCTCAAGGAGGGAGGGGAATGATTGATCACTCGCTTGAATGACTGATGGGTTACAGTTGCTGGTTTGCAGACTGATAGCATAATACCTTGTGTTCCTTAGGGTATTGAAATATTAACTGGGGAAATAACTGGAAGTGTTTCCAGTAGTGGAATTGGAATTTCAGTGTTGGGAACAAATACTAAAAAGGAAGGTATATGTGGGATATGGTTAAATCTTTGTCTTTTTATTCATCAGGTGGCTGTGCTTTAATATATTTTGGTTAGGTCCAAGATTCAGTATATCATTATAGAAGTTGTAATGTGGGGGAGTCAGGACCATGTTAATTTTGTTCCCCTTCCTCTGTTTAACATCTTGCTTGGATTCTGGTGAAAGTTAGGTATACGGTAGATCACGTGGTCCTTTGCATGGTCCTCTGAAGACAAGTCAGCACGTAACATGCTCGGTTCTGTGGTTTAAGGGTGTATAAAGAGTGACTCTGAAAGAACTGACATCTATTTTTTTAATGGATCTGATCCGCTTTGTTGTAGGACCTTCGGAAGGATCCTAGTATGACCACAAGCCCTCAGGTTGCTTTAACTCTGACTCCTACTCAGTATCCTACCGAGATAAGACCCAATATGAAAGTAGCACAGTAAGAATGTTTGATGCACCGTAGCCATTTTCCCTAAAGGCTGTGGTACCTGTCCATATTCTAGCTCCACTCGCCTTTTGGGAGACCCAGGCGTCCACGCTGCGGCCAAAAGTATTCACCGAAATGAATGTTGTGTTGAAGGCCTCACAGACGGAGCGCTCACGCTGACTGCCGCTGCTTCTGATTCTGTTTTCTTTCTATCCCGGCTACGGTTTGACTCCGGCCTACTTGCAACCCCCTCCCCAAAGCCTTACAGTCTGGTCCGCAGGGCAGCATTTGGGGTAGGGGCTTCCTTTCACAGCTGGGCCCAAGGAAGGTCCGCGGAGGCCTTCCCTCAGAAGAGCTGGAGGCCCCCCTCCCTCTGCTTCTTGCCCCAAGATGTGAGCACTCGCTTTTCCACCTTTACCAGCAGCTATTTGCAGTAAGGCCCTCACTAGATCCAGTCTGTGCAATGCGTAATCTTCACTTTCCAACCCACACACATTAAGAAGCCCCTTTTGTTTATAAAAGATATTCCATGACAGTAACGCAGAGCTGACCAATAGTATTCCCGTATTTTCTTTTTCCCCTCTTCTTTCGGTTTCCCCATTCTCTTTCTGTGTCTCCTCTTTTTTTCTCCCTCTGAAGCGCAGAGCAGGGTTCTTCAGAAAGATGTGTGAGTGGGTATGCAGGGAGGTGTTGAAAAAGAGAAACCGCATGGTGTTGATTTGAGACCCCGTTTGATGAAAAAGAGAGAAAATGTGGAATTGGTTTTTTACATACGTAAATGTTTGGCACCATTTTGAAGGGAAGACCAGGGAGGTTTTTTCAATAGTAAAAAGGTTCTAAAGCTCCTGTAGTAACAAGATTTGCCCCTAGGGTTTAAAAAACTGGCATTTTTAAGAATAGAAATATCTTAACCATATTTAGAGAATTAAATAATTTAGGTACATCATTTTTTTGGAGGGGGGTTTGTTTTTGTTTTGTATTTTGAGACAGGACTCACCGTATAGTTCACTCTAGCCTTTAACTCTCCATGTAGCCCAGGCCGGCCTCAAACTCACAGCCATCTCCTGCCTCAGCCTGTCAAGTACTGGGATTACAGGCATGCACCACCATGTCTGGCCGTGGTTTTGTTGTTGTTGTTGTTTTGTTTTTTTGTTTGTTTTTTTGAGACAGGGTCTCGCTTTGTAGTTCAGGCTGGCCCTGAGCTCACTATGTAGCCCAGGCAAGCCGCCGCAAACTCAGCAATCCTCCTGTCCCTGCCTCCCGAGTGCTGGGATTACAGGCGTGAGCCACCATGTCCGGCACTGTGGTATGCGGTGTTGACTGTTGGTGGGTGTGTCTCCACGCCCAGCATTATATGTGGTTACCAGGGATCGAACTCAGGACCTTGCGCTTGCGAGGCAGGCGCCAGAACCACTGAGCTAACCCTCCGGCCCTGGCCATGGTTTTTAGAAAATGTTGTATGCTTAAAGAAAAATTTGGAAAGAGAGCCAATATATACCAACCATCCCATCAACCAAGCTGTGCACTGTTTTGGCAATCAGCCTGCCAGTAATTTTTCAGGTGCATATATTTTATCTTAGTGATCTGTGATGTGTTAATTGAAAATGTTATAAAAAAGGAAAGCTTGTGTCTTAGCCTTTTATTTAAAATATGACCTGCCATCCTGTTTTCATAAATGTACTAAAAGTTACAAATAAAAATGAGAGTAAGATATAAAGAAAAAGTATATACTTAGCTAGCAACTTTAAGTTTACAAAGGACAAAATGTTTGGAGTTTAACACAGTAGTAGACATTTTAGTTATTTCTAAACAGTTAAAATGTATTGAACAGGAAAAATTACTTAAATACATTTTCTGTATATTATTGTGTGTTCTGAGGCCAAATTTTCTAGTGTACACATTTATTCTTTTGTTGAAAGCATTCTGGTCTTCAGCCTCAGTATGGAGTTTGTGTAATTGTATCAGTTAATGTCGTACTTTTCATACTTCTGATTTGCTTTGTTTACTCTTTTTTCCTGAATGTAGTGCTGTCCTTCTTACTCAATAATTTCACACTTTAAAGCGAAGCCTTGTTTACAGTGTACAGAAATGTGTTTTCTTCAGCTGGGTTTGTGACCCTTTCGTAATGACTTGATGTCTTTTCAAATACCTGGTAGTTCGAGATGATGAGCTCATGTTTGGAATTAATAGCCCCTGCTGGGGTTGCTGGTGGCCATGTCTGTCCTTTCAGACAGACGCACCTGCTCGGTATGCTCTTAGTTGCTTCAGAAAGAGAGATGCTAAGAGGTGCCTTTGAACTGTATATTCCCGCGTGTCTCCTTCCTGTTCGTCCCGAGCGCCCGCGGGCTCGTCTTCCCTGTGTCCCCGCACTGTGCCGAGGGCGCGTTGTTCACAGAGCGTCTTCCCCTCTGCTGTCGCAGTCATCCTTCTGCTGATGGTTTTCCTGGTGGCTCTTGCCTATGTCCTAGGTTACCATTTTCCTCCGGAGACAAGTCCTTGTTGTTCACCAAGATTTCCTTTCTGGGGGCCTGGCCTCAGTCGATCTGGGTGCCTGTGTGCCCGGACTGTGCCGTGAGGGCACTTGCTGTGACTTTCTCTCCTGTGGGGTCGCGACCTTGCTAAGGGATGTAGGGTGCAAGTCCGGGTCACTCCAGACCTGAGACCTCCTGTCTCCTGCCTGGGTGCCCCAGGGAGGGATTCCTGTGGGAAGAAGTCTGCACTGTCTTACATGTTTCTGCCCTGCCCTTCCTAACGCTGAAGCTTACCATGTGAATTAAGACAGTTACGAGATTAATAAAACTGCCGTTAAAGTTAAGAAAAAAAATCCTTTGGATTTCAGAATGACTGTAAGTTACTGTACTGTTGGGAGTACTCAAGTCCATCATACAGTTTAAGTCTTCAAAATAGATTGATCATCTGCCAGGCGACAAAATTAGTCTCCACAAACTCAAGAAGACTGAAATTATATCAAGTAATCTTTTTCAATGACAATAGCCTAAAACCAGAAATCAAGTGCAGGATAAAAATGAGGAAAATTCACAAATTAAACTACACGTTTTAAAATAACCAATGAGTCAAAGGAGAAATAAAAAGATCTCCAGATAAATGAAAATGGAAATACGGTATATGGAAACCTATAGAATATAGCAAAGTAGTTATAAGAGAAAAGTTTATAATAGTATATTCATCCACTGAAAGAAAAATGTTAAACATCCTGTAATATACACCTCAAAAACTACAAAAGGGAAAATAAATTAAACCCCAAATTGGAAGACGGAATGAGATAAAGATGAGAGAGGTTATATATGAAATACAGACTAGAAAAATGTTAGAAAGGATCAACAAAACTAGAACTTGCCTTTTCTAAAAGATAAAGTTAACACTTTTGTTAGACTAGTAAGAACAGAGAGATAACTCAAAGTTGGAAATGAAAGAGGAGACATTATAACTGTTACCACAGAAATACTAAGGATCATAAATACTACTATAAAAATTATACAGCAACATAATAGAAAAACCTAGAAGAAATGGATAAATTTCTAGACACCTACAGCCTACCCAGACCCAACCATGAGGAACTAGAGAATCTGAACAGGTAAATTACAAGTATGAAGATTTAATCAGGAATAAAAAAATCTCCCATCAAAGACAAGCCCAAGATTTGATAGCTTCACTGCTGAATTATCCCAAACATTTAAAAAACTAACACCAATTCTTCAAACTCTTCCTAATGATGAAAGAATCCTTCCAAACTCTGTAAGACTAGCATCACTCTGATACCAACAACAGATGTGGGAACCACGAGAAACAACTACAGGCCAAGATGGTGTAGAGAACAGAGAGCAAAAGGACTCAAGACAAGTTTGGGGCATCAGGTATCAGAGGAGGCAGAATGATAGGGTTTGAGGATAGAGCACCAGGGAGATACATCAGCGCTTTGGCCGAAAAGGATTATGGGAGCAGAGCTGCCCAGAGAAGCAGATACGTTTGCTTCGTGAAGTACAGACGGCTCCGTTCAGAGCATCACGAGCCCCACTTTACTTTGTACTCTTTGCTTTCCTCAGCACGTTACTACTAGTATCAAACCTTGTATCACAGTGTGTCCTTCACATTGTCATAAGCTAGGCAGCCTAGCTTTGCTTTGTCCTCATAATGCCATCAGCACAGGAAATGCTTGAGAGTTATAAAAATTTGAACCTCAAGTTTATAGGCAGAAAGAAAATGCAAAACAAAAAGAGTCTCAAAATTGTGCAATGGTGCTATTTTTCGAAATAGTACATACTTCAAAACTCAGAGAGGAGTAGATGGGTCGTATTAGTGGAAAGGAAGTCCCCAGGCAGAGCACAGCACTCAGAAAAATTAGAGGAATGTAGCAGTTGGTAGTGTTACTTTTTATTAAGTACTTCCTGGTACCCCACACAGGTCAGCCCCTCTAATAGTACATATTTCAAAATATTACATATTTCAAAATCTCAGAGTTGTCTACTAAGTATTTCTTCAAGTGAATTGAAATGAATTGCACTATTGGTTTCTCTGTGAATCAGCAGAAGAACTTGAAGGAAAATATTCCACTGTTCTGGTTCCTGAACAACATTTATCTTTGCTCTAAGAACAAATGAAGTAGGCTGCCTTAAGACTTTTATGCAGTGCTCACAGACATTCAAGAGGAAGATCTTTGCCTTTTTTCCTGAGAAATAATCAAATACAATTTGCCGTCCGTGAGACGACTGGCCAGCATGGCTGATATTTTATCAGCGTCTCTTGCCTTGAAATGAAACAGAGAAGAGAAACCAATTGGGGAGGTGCCATGTGTGTGATCACAATGCTGATCCTTGGGTGAAAAGTGCATTTGTGAGCAAATCTAGCAGTGCCTAGCAACTGTCTCCAGGCAGAGGGTTCTGGAGTCAGCTCTGTTGCCTTTCAGGAGCCATTAGCCTGCACCTTCCCATCAGCCTGCACGATTTTGCACTCTGGGATACCTATTTGGACTATTTGGATTCCAGTTTTAAGGTACAGTTTTTCTCAGCCACTCTTAATTCTAATTATTTTGTTTCAGTGATGTACGCAATCAGCCCAGTAATACTGTAGCATTACTTTTTATTCATCATTGCTTTTAACTCACATTATAACATACATATACTGATCTTTAACTGTGAGGAAATATGATGTCTGAAGTCAGGAGATTGAATGTTTTTAACAACCATTCATCATCCATCCTTTTAGGCCTAAGCTCTGCCACACATTTCCTGTTAAATAAAGAAAGGCTTAGTTTATACAAACACACAAAGCCTACGATACTAAGATATTTAAGTCTCTATGTCCTAACAAGCAAGTGCCAGTTGAGCCTCAGGGCAGGCAGAATCCTTGAGACTGGGACCCACTGGACGCCCAAGGTGAGGGCATCTTTGCAGGCCAAGGGGCCCCGTCCTTAGCACCATCAAGGGCAGGTGCGACCGGTGCTCTTCACACAGGAGCGAACTCTCTGAATCTAGAGAACTGAAGGGAAAGTTTGTTCTACTTCTTGATAGGGCTTACCAGAGGCAGAAACAAGAGATTTTTGTTTCACCGGTCTTCTCAGTCACCTTTTGGCAGAGAAATTTGGTTGCTTTTGCTGGTTTGAAGGGTCCAATACTGCTTACTGACTTCTGTAGCCCTATCAACAGTTCCCAAAGTCTTTCTTGCAGCTTTAGGTAGAGCTGATGGAGCAGCAAAGTTGTGCCAGCACGTCGCGTTGAAACCTGAGATGTCCCGTCCAGCGCTCAGACTGTAGCCCGTCCTCAGGAGCCGCACTGGTGCCTGGTCCTCCAGATGAGAGCCACAGGCTTAAGTGGTTTCAGACTCACTCGGGATTATATTCAGCACCATTAAATAAGGGGTGAAGCATACTCCAGAAATTTCCATCCACCAGAAAATCCATTCATCGCTTTCTTGGCCTAGTCAGTACTCCTTCCACTCTCGGTGGCAAGAATATTGGCTCCCCTGGGCCTTGCCTCAGGACACAGCTGAATTAGCAGCAAAGACGCAGGAGTTTCTAACTCAATGAGGGAAATTCAACGAGGAGTGGGTGGGCCAGATTAGTGGAAAAGAAGTCTCTATAAGAAGCGCAGTGCTCGGAAAAATTAGAGGGATGTAGTCGATTACTAAGTACTCCCCAGTACTCCACACAGGCCAGGCCCGCTAATTCTACCCAGGTTTCTTGTCTCCAGAGTCCTCACATAACTTCCCACAGGCCCTTGCAGCTAGTCAAGCATCCGTTCATCTTCTATCCCATGGACGCTAGGAAGTCACGTGGTCTTTTCCTGTTCATTTTCCTCCTGATGTCAAGTTTAACTGGTCCTGCTGAATCCTGAGAAGTCCCATTCCTTTGTATCTTCCACATTTTTCCAGATTACTCCATAGTTTTACTCTAGTTGAAAAAACCTAAAGGTCTCACTTCATTTTCTGTTCACACATAACCTTTGTTCCTTCCTCATACCCCAGAGCCAGGGGAGAGAATGTTATCTTTTTCCCTTCCAGACTTTTTCTTTTCATTTAGGTTATAAGATAGCATTTAAGAGTACAGGACTTGGGTTTGGGGATTTGGATCCATTTGGGATGTTCAGTAGATCAGCAAATATTTCTGAGCCTTGGTTTCTATATCTGAAAAGTGAGAACAAGAATTCCATTCCATTACGCCTGTCATCCCAGCACTCGGGAGGCAGAGGCAGGAGGATTGCTGAGTTCAAGGCTTGCCTGGGCTGCATAGTGAGCTCAGAGCCAGCCTGAACTACACAGCGAGACCCTGTCTCAAAGGAAGAAAGAAAGATTTATGGAATAATTAATGTAACAAGAGAAACAAGCAGGGCATGGTGTGCGCGCTTATGATCCCAGCACTCTGGGAGGCTGAGGCAGGAGTATTACAAGTTCAAATCCTTCTGGGAAACCTAATGTGACAGGGCCTCAGAATGTAGGGTGATGGCTCTGTGTGCAGACCCCAGTGACACAGACAGACAGACAGACAGATGAAGAAGAAAGCGGAGAGAAGGGAGGGAGGAGAAGGAAACAGGAGGCGGAGAAGGGGAGAGAAGAAGGGAGGGAAAGCGGGCAGACGAGGAAGAGGAGTGCAGCAGAAGCGAGTCGTGAGGCCCGTCATGACCTCTTTATTGGCTTTGGTTCGGGCTCTGAAAAAGAGTCAGAGGAACAGAAAGGGAATTCAAAAATAGATCTCAGTCCATGTGGGCGTTTGATATATAACAGAACTGCTATTTCAGTTAAAAGAAAAGAGATAGGTTATTTTAAAAGTGGTGCTCCTCCAACAGCCTATTAATCTGGGGAAAAAAGATATCAAGATAAATTCCAGGTTGCTTAAAGGAAAAAAAAAGTAGAAATACCAGGTTTTATGCATGCTCCAACAGCCTCCAATTTGATTTACCAGAATAGCCCTGGTTAAGGAAAAAGACAGGAGGGCCGGAGGGTTAGCTCAGTGGTTCCGGTGCCTGCCTCACAAGCGCAAAGTCCTGAGTTCGATCCCCGGTAACCACATATAATGCTGGATGTGGAGACTCATGCCCACCAACAATCAACACCGCATACCACAGTGCCGGGCGTGGTGGCTCATGCCTGTCATCCCAGCACTCGGGAGGCAGAGACAGGAGGATTGCTGAGTTTGCGGCTGCTTGCCTGGGCTCCATAGTGAGCTCAGGGCCAGCCTGAACTACAAAGTGAGACCCTGTCTCAAAAAAAAAAAAAAAAAGACAGGGATAATTTAAGATCTCCAGAGCAAAGGATTAAATGTAAGTAAGATGCATGTTATGGTTAACTAGAACTTTATGAAAGGAGGTGACGATTTACAGGAAATTATTTATTTGGAATAATTCCCACCAGAAGGAAGAGCTGAAATAGACGCATCCTAGGAATCAGTGAAACATAGGTAAGCAAGCAGAGGGCAAGTGAGGTTTACAGAAAAGCAAAGCCAAAGGGCCAATAAAGGTGAATTTAGCAGGGCGCGGTGGCCCGTGCCTGTAATCCCACACCCTCGGAGGCTGAAGCAGGTGATCACAAGCTCACGCCCAGCCTGAGCCGTTCAGCAACTTGCAAGGCCAGCTCTCAGAAGGGAAAAACATGACATGGGTTAGGAAGTAGGAATCTTTTTCTTTTTTTTTTGAGACAGGGTGTCGCTTTGTAGTTCAGGCTGGCTCTGAGCTCACTATGGTGCCCAGGCAAGCCTCGAACTCAGCAATCCTCCTGTCTCTGCCTCCCGAGTGCTGGGATGACAGGCGTGAGCCACCACGCCCGGCAGGAAGTAGGTATCTTAACACTAAGTCTCTGGGTTTCATCGTCTAATATTGCAAAACAACAAAGAAATAAAAAAGAAATCATGCCGAGACTTGCTAAGCAGAAGGAAGTACAAATAAAGGAAGAGAACTCTATAAAATGAAATCAGATTGGCAAAAAAAACCTGAAAGTCGAAATTCTGCTGCTGAAGAGCATCTTGGGGAGGAAGGTTCCCTCGGATGCATGGGAACACCCTCGCTGCAGCTTTCTAAAGCCCTGGCCCGGTGGTGTGTAGCGTAGTCTCAAGCACCCTGGGGGACCGAGGCAGGAGGCTTACAAGTTTCGCCCTCCTGGACAGTTAACAGGTTAGCCCAGGACCCCCCGCACCACCAAACAACACCAACAAAAATCTGGTCCTTAGAAATGCAAACTACATTTACCTATCACGCTCTTAAAGAGTCCACCTGGAAGTGGAGTCACTGCTCGATGAGGTAGACACCGCTGTGTTTATCTCGTGTTGTTTGTGGTAGCGGGCGAGGCGGGGGTGGGGGCCCTGGCAGGCACATGGCTTTCTAGGGGGCCTGTGTCCTGCAGCCATTAAACCAAATGCATTCAGTTCTTCTTTCCCAAGCACTCCCCTGAGTGGGCTTTCACTTGACTGTCACAACAGCCTTCCAAGAGCTGGAAAATAATCATCCTACCAAGAAAACCGAGGCCCAGAGAGGCTTTTAAAGAACCGCAGAGAAAGCTACTCAAAAGCGTTGTCCTTTTTCTCTTTACACCAGTTGACTCAGAGGGTTTTCGTAGTGCGCTGTTCAGGATAGAAACCTAAACACTGAGACGTACCTGAGACAGCTTCACACTGTCTCAGGTAAAGGACTCGTACCTTTGCACACGTGCGCAGGCACGTCGCAGCAGGGGGTCTGTCTGGAAGGTGTTTGTGTCCTGAAAGATAAAGAAGGTCACACAGGTTGCTAACGTTGAGATGTACAGTGAAACTGAATTGACTCTTAAAAATTTACTATTAAAAAATTATGTGCCAGGCATGTTAGCTCACGCCTGTAATCCCAGCACCCGGGAGGCAGAGGCAGGGGAATCGCATCAGGTTCAAGGTCAGCCTGGACTGTACAACAAGTCCAGGGCCAGCCTGAACTACAGAGTGGGTCAAAAAAATTATGGATATAATTTCATGTTGATATGTGTAAAAGATAACATTTATGATTACCGTGGGATTCTTTAAGCATTTTGTGGTTTGGTTTTTAATTTTTCATCGCATTATTTTAAATGAGTATGCATGATTGATGGAAGGAAAAGCCAAAAGCATTGTGGAAAACATGTACATTAGTGAATATATAATAATGATAGTAATTACATAAGAGGATCTGAAGGTCATGTCTTCATGTATCCAGAGCTTTAAAAAGTTAACGCTGACCTGAGACAGTGTACTGATTATGTGTCAGACTTAAAAGCGAAAGACTCTAGGGCCGGAGGGTTAGCTCAGTGGTTCCGGCACCTGCCTCGCAAGCGCAAGGTCCTGAGTTCGATCCCCGGTAACCACATACAATGCTGGGCGTGGAGACTCACGCCCACCAACAAACAACACCGCATACCACAATGCCGGGCATGGTGGCTCACGCCTGTAACCCCAGCACTCAGGAGGCAGAGACAGGAGGATTGCTGAGTTCGAGGCTTGCCTGGGCTCCATAGTGAGCTCAGGGCCAGCCTGAACTACAAAACGAGACCCTGTCTCAAAGAAAAAAAAAAGCATAAGACTCTAAACACCAGGTCCTGAAAGCAACATTTTTCAACAAGAAGAGTAAAATTTAATCTACATTTTAGTATGCAGATAGAAATTTGATTGCATACTATGTCTCACATTAACTAATTTGAAGTAAATGAAAATGGTTTTTACCTATTGAGTCGAAAATAGTAAATTTGTCTCTGCAGTCTGAATACTTACATATTTTAAATGAACCTGATTATACACAAGCTATAATCACATGACTTTTAAATCACTAATTATTTGTAACTTCTGGAGGGGATTCGCTGTATCACAGTGCGTCAGAGAACTGGGTCGCATTTTAATGCTATTCTACATGGTGCCGATGCCCGAGAGCAGAGAAGTGAAGCCAGGTCCTGCCACAGGAAGGACACGTGCCAGGAGTGTGCCAGGAGGATTCCTTAGGGTGAGGAGCCAGGCAGGCCGCGGACCCGGAGACAGGCACGGGCAGGACACGGTGCCTTTGCTGTCCTCGGGGCCGGAGGCTGCAGGCAGGGCCGCCCTCGCGAAGAGTGCGCTCGACGCAGGGGACCAGGGAAGGAGAGGCGGCGGGGTCTGACTGGGAGGCCTGCCTGCCCCGTGCATGGAAGGTAGGGTTAGCGGTTGCTGGTTCCCACCCAACCTGGTGCAGGTTGTCGTGGTGCCGTAACCACCTGGGGCCCCGCGTCTGGTGGCCTGTCTGGGGTTTGTGTTTTGGGCCTGGGGACAGTGGCCGGACCGAAGGGCTCTCCTGCGAGGCTGTGGGGGGAGGCCTGCGTCGGTGGGTACTGTTGTGTGGGACTGTTGCGTCTCGGCCGCTTTGTGAGTCGCTATTAACAATGGTATTTTTGCGAGTACAAAAAATCCTTTTTCTGGTTATGAACTAGACTGTTTAGACCCAATGTCTGGGATCTTTCCTTCACTGAACTCAGGCCCCTCTCTAGTCGGCTGGTGGAGCTCAGGTGCTGGGCGTCTGTCACGCGTGGCCGTGAGTGGAGTCCTGTCCTTGAGCTGCCTCTGTCTGGGGACACTCGGGGTGCCAAGCTCGCTTGTCGCTAAGGTCTGTGGCTGCTGACTGCTTTGCAATCACACTTTTCTAATCAACCTGACGTGAAGTAACAGAGCTTGCCGGTAGCATTCAGTATCTCAAACTGAGAGACTGCTTTAAGAAAAAAGGCTAATCTTACTGACTCCCAGACCAGACTGCTGGCTTCCTCCGGGGGGATATCAAGGGAGCCGATGAGAAATAACGTGGAAGGTTCAAATTGCGACTGTCCGTTCTTAAGAGCCACTGTTGGTCTTTCTAAATTCCTGCTCTTTGGCTTTTGAAACTGGCATCTTTCTATCTCAAAACATTCAGGTATTATGAACTAGAATTCGCCAGTGCCAAACCGAGAGAAAATTTACGAGTTTAGAGTTCCTTGCAATAAAATGGCAGTGAATGCTTTTGAAAAACACTTTCAGTGTTTTAGTGTAGAATAAAGACATTTCCTTAGATCCAGGCAGCTACAGTGGCTGTGGAGCTTCATATTTAAAGATATAAATAGGAACTTTTTAAAAGAGGCGGTCAAGAACCAGCTGAGCTTTTCATGGATCTAGTCTTGACCTAATTTTCAACCTTGGGTTATTTTGATCTTTTTTGCCTCTTAACTTGACTTCCTTTGCAAACGGCGATGTATTCAAAGGCCTCAAAGTGAGCAGATGATATGGTCATTTTATGGACTTTTTGGGCACTGTTGTAGATTCCCCACTTCAATTCACCCCCTTCCCTACTTGCTCAGATTTTTCTAGGGAAAAATCTTTTGTTCTTTAAAGAAAGTTAGGATCACAAGCTTATCAGTCCACCTTCCTCTTTGGTGAACCCCATGTCAGAATGCAAACCCAAAACATTGAGCTTCTTGGCCTTTTATTTATAGTTTTTGTGAAAATTGAGTAACTTGTATCCTATAATAAAAGGGTATATTTTGAAATTTATTTTTCCCATAAAATTTTTTAAAATAAGAGTAAATAAAATTGTGTTTTGATTAAAAGAATGGGATACAAAGGCCAGAGGTTTAGCTCAGTGGTTCTGGCATCTGCCTTGGAAGTGCAAGGTCCCAAATTTGACCCCTGGTACCACATACCACATTGCCGGGCGTGGTGGCTCATGCCTGTAATCCCAACACTTGGGAGGCAGAGGCAGGAGGATTGCTGAGTTCAAGGCTTGCCTGGGCTACATAGTGAGCTCAGGGCCAGCCTGAACTACAAAGCAAGACCCTGTCTCAAAAAACAAAAAGGATACAAATCAAAATATTAGGATATACTTCTTTCAATTCAGTTGAAGTATTATTAGACCTTTGTGTTTGTCCTACAATGACTCAGTACAATGAGGCAAAATGTCTTTTGACTATTTTCTGGTATCAAACCCAGATATGCTTTTCTACTAAGCTACATCCACAGTCTTTTTAAAAAGGTTTCTCTTTTTTTTTTTTTTTTTTTTTTTGAGACAGAGTCTCACTTCTTAGTTCAGGCTGGCCTTGAGCTCACTATGTAGCCCAGGCAAGCCTCGAACTCAGCAGTCCTCCTGCCTGTGCCTCCCGAGTGCTGGGATGACAGACGTGAACCACCACGCCCTGCACTGTGGTATGTGGTATTGATGGCTGGTGGGCGTGAGTCACCACGCCCAGCATTGTATATGGTTACCAGGGACTGAACTCAGGACCTTGAGCTTGCAAGGCAGGCACCAGAACCACTGAGCTAAATCTCCAAGCCCAAAAAAGGTTTTTCATTTTGAGACAAGGTCTCACAAATTGCCCAGGCTGGCCTCAAACTTGCAACCCTCCTGCCTCAACCTCTGAGTAGCTGAGATTATAGGTGTTCTCCACTATGCCAAATTTTACTTTTTTGAAAAAGAAAAGCTTTGAAAAATTAAAGCTAGATGTTAACTTTTAAATAATAAAAGGATTTCAGCATGAGGGATGACAAATATTTGAAAGATTTTAGGGCAGATACAGAGTCATAATTGCATGGATAAGTAACTTTTAATATAACAATGACATTTTTCTAATAATCCCATTTATTTATTTACAGTTATATAAAAGTCTGGTTATATTTGCTTTAAATAAATAAATAAATAAATAAAAATAAATTAAAAAAAATATATATATATATCTTGAATGAATATCCTACTGAATGAAAACACATTTCATCTAGTTTGGTTCTATAAGTTTACAGTTAATACCATACTAAAAGGTCAACCCTATTTAATGTGACACACAATAAAATAAATACATTATAAAACTGCATAGGTATAAGAACTTCTATATAAAATATGACTGTATGTAGAACTATGAAAGGTATAAAAGAATGACAATGAACATATCAAAATACTTAAATGCTTTATTTTTTAAAATTTTTATCTTGGGCCAGAGATTTAGCTCAGTGGTTCAGGCGCTTGCCTCGCAAGCGCAAGGTCCTGAGTTCGATCCCGGTAACCACATACAATGCTGGGCGTGGAGACTCACGCCCACCAGCAATCAATACCACATACCACAGTGCTGGGTGTGGTGGTTCACAACTGTCATCCTAGCACTCAGGAGGCAGAGACAGGAGGATTGCTGAGTTCACAGTGGCTTGCCTGGGCTCCATAATGAGCTCAGGGTCAGCCTGAACTACAAAGCAAGACCCTGTCTCAAAAAAAATAATAAAATAAAAAATAAAAAATTTTTATCTTTACTGGTACATTGTATATACATATCATGATCACACTCAATATTGCGAATTTGTACCAGTATATGACATGATTTAATGCTCCATTTTTTCCCATTCCCCTACCCACCCCACAATCCCCCACTCCCTAAATACATAAACTTTGTTTCCCTTTTTTTATTGTCATCACATTTTTTCTTTACTGCTCATTACCCCTCCACCACATTTGCCTTGGAATATTTTCTATGTCACAATATCCATCATATATTCTAGAATTCATTAATATCTTCAGTTTCTCATACCAGAGAACAGATGTGATATTTACACAGCTGTGACCCATTTATTTCACTTACAAGTATGTCCTGAAGGTACATCCATTTGAGTATAAAGCACTTATCATTCTTTAAGGCACAGTAATACTCCATTTTATAGAAAAACCACATCTTATTTATCCAGTCTCCAGTTGATGGATATTTGAGTTGTTTCCAACACAACTATCACAAACTGAGCTGCTATGAACATGGGTACACATATGTCACTCTGATATGACTCTTTTAATTCTTTTGTGTATATTCCTAGCACGGCAATAGCAGGGTCAAATGGGACCTCTAATCCTAGTTTTTTTAGGAATCTCCACACTCACTTCCACAGAGACTGTACCAGTCTACATTCCCACCAACAGTGGAGAAGGATTCTAAAAGCTTTACTTTTGAAAGACTCAGTAATTTGTTTATTCTGTTTGACTTTGAAAGAGCCAGTAGTTGGTAGAACTAAGCTGTGGTTGGTCATTTAAAGTCTTAAATGTGAAGTTAAACATTGGCACAAGAAAAACTCGAAGGGCTAACTTTATGGTTCATTAGAATATCCTGGATTTGTGGACAAACCATCTCTAAGAGATTAGAATACTTTTTCCCAGTTTTGGGGTGATAAAAACAACAAGGGTTTTTAATGTAAGTTTTCCAATTATTAGATTAGTAGTTAAAGTTTTTTTTCTCAGAAAATGTATTTGGTGGAAAAGTGAAAACAAGTATGAGAAGACACAGTTTAATTAATAGTCACCTGACCCCAAGCTCCCTTCCGTGTGTGGTGAGGAGAACTTTCCATTGGGTAACTTTCCTGCCGGGGGCCTGAGGCCCGAAGCAGGACTGGGACTCGCTTTTCCCTCCGTGCCGAAGCTGAGCGGGAATTGCCAGCGAGGCGCTGCGCAGGAGGGGCCGGCTGGGCTGAGGGAAGACCTCGCCTCCGAAAGGGGCCAGAACCCCTGTGCTGACGGTCACTTCCGTCTGTCCGTCAGCCCCAGACGGACGCCCCAGGGCGGTGAAGCCACAGTGTGGCTTGTCACCGTCTTTGAGAGGCTTCTCTGCAGCCTCCCAATAGCATACTATTCATTTCCTCCATTCCGTCTAATATCCTACGATTTGTTTTCCGTATACAGCACATCCATGCTTTCCTTGCAGGCCTACTTCCTAAGCGAATAGTACAGATGTGTCATCACAAATATGACTCAACTTGATTCAAGGTTGACCTCAACAGAATTTTGGAACATCTTGAATCCAATGGTGCCCAACTCATAGCCCAACTCACACATTTCCTGACTCTGTCATCTTAGCAATTTGACTATCATGGCATCTGGGTGACATACATCCTGTCAAGCTGACTGGTGCTCTGTGGTTTGCACATCTGCTATTTGAACCTGGAATCTCTAGTTCTCCCTTTTCTTACATTTCCTTTCGCTTTTATCTATCTTGAGTCCCTACTGAGTACAAGGCACTTCCTTGAGATTAAGAACACTTAAATAAGAGTAGCTGAACACTTAAACAGGAAGACACCATATACGAGTGGTTCGTTATAATTAAATATTTATGGCTGTGGACCTACTGTGATGGGGGAAGATCTCAAATCAGTCAGATAACTGCATGTGCTGCCAGCAACTGAATGATTTGTTCACCATCGTTTTCATAAAGAATATGTGTGAATTTTGAACAGTAATATACTGAGTTCCATGTATTTTTACATTATGTATGTATACTTTTTTAAATTCACACTCTTCAGTATTAGGATTGCATCTATTATATTTTTTCAGCCATCACTTAAAAAGGAAGCAGAAGTTTGGGGCTGGAGGGTTAGCTCAGTGGTTCCGGTGCCTGCCTCGCAAGCGCAAGGACCTGAGTTCGATCCCCAGGAACCACATATAATGCTGGGCGTGGAGACACGCCCACCAACAATCAACACCGCATACCACAATGCCGGACGTGGTGGCTCACACCTGTCATCCCAGCACTCGGGAGGCAGAGACAGGAGGATTGCTGAGTTCGTGGCGGCTTGCCTGGGCACCATAGTGAGCTCAGGGCCAGCCTGAACTACAACGCGAGACCCTGTCTCAAAAAAAAAAAAAAAGAACAGTACAATGGTAGGTTTTGTTTTCTTACTTTGATGCTGTCATTTCACGGTCTTTCAGCTTTTATCATTTCTGTTGAAAGGCAGCTGACAAACCTATTACTGCCGTCGAGGGTGGTGTCTCTTTCCTCTCTAAGATTTTCTACCTGTGTTTGGCTTTTAGCTAGTTTGCCACGTTGAGTGTAGGTATAGCTTTACCTGAATTTTGCCTGTTTAGGTTCCATAGTGGCTCTTGAATTTGTAGCTTGATGCCTTCCTTTGGCTTGGAGTATTCCTGACCATAATCTATTCAAATATTACTTATGCCCCATTTTCTTCTCACTTTTTGGGACTTTTATTCCACCTATGGTAAACATTTTCATCTTGTCCCGGGTTTCTTACATTTTAAAATTATTTTCTGTTTTTTCAAGTTTTCATGATTTTTTTTTTTTTTTTGAGACAGGGTCTCGCTTTTGTAGTTCAGGCTGGTCCTGAGCTCACTATGGAGCCCAGGCAAGCTTCAAACTCTTGGCAGTCTCCTGCCTCTGCCTCCCAATTGGGAGCCACCATGCCCAACAATGTGGTGTGTGGTACCGAGGATTGAACTCCAGACTGTGCTTTCAAAACAGATGCCAGAACCACTGAGCTAAATCCCCAGCCAAGTTTTCATGATTTAACGTGGTTATTTTCTGTTTTTAATCTCCCTCCTCACTGTTTTTCTCATTAGCTATATCTAGTCTACCTTCAATATAATCTACAATAATATGTTTCAATTATTAATTTTAGTCTTTATATTTTTCAATTTTAAACTTCCATTAATAGTGTCTATAGGATCTTTTTTTTTTTTTTTTGAGACAGGGTCTCACTTTGTAGTTCAGACTGGCCCTCAGCTCACTGGCCCCCAGCTCACTTGGCCCAGGCAAGCCTCTAACTCAGCAGTCCTCCTGTCTCTGCCTCCCAAGTGCTGGGATTACAGGCGTGAGCCACCACACCCGGCTATATGATCTATTTTTAAATGTATCAATCATAGATATTACATAGCTTCTATGTAGAAGATACTAGAAACACTAGCATCTCCATCAGTTGTGGACTTTTATGAGGGAGAGATAGTAGGGATTGAACCCACTGCCTTTGGACTGAGCTACATCCTCTGCTCTTTCTTTAAAAAAAAGAAAGACAGCAACCCCGAGAGAGCAGTGACCTGGTCAGCCTGGTCAACTCACAGAAGCATGAGTGAAAAGAATAAATCAGTGTTGTTGTTGTTTTTAGACAGGGTCTCGCTTTATAGTTCAGGCTGGCTCTGAGCTCACTATGTAGCCCAGGCAAGCCTCCAACTCAGCAATCCTCCTCTCTCTGCCTCCTGAGTGCTGGGATGACAGGCGTGAGCCACCACGCCTGGCACTTGTGGAATGTGGTATTGATTGCTGGTGGGCATGAGTCTCCACACCCAGCATTGTATGTGGCTTCTGGGGATCGAACTCAGGACCTTGCACTTGCCAGGCAGGCACCGGAACCACTGAGCTAATCCTCCGGCCCAATAAATCAGTGTTTTAAGCAAAAAAAAATGAAACAAAGTGTCTCTCTCTAAATCACTAAGTTCCTGGGGCTGCCTCAGCCTCCCAGAGTGCTAGGATTACAGGCATGTACTGCCCTTCCCAGCTAGCTTTTCCAATTTTTTCTTACTCTTTGGTCTTTTGTCTTTAGAGTGTTTGCGGTAATTTCAAATTAGATGCCCGACGTTGTGAGTTGAAACATTAGAAGAATCATCTGAGACTCTGGATGATCTTTGGTAGCCTGCTAGACTTGGAAAGATTACCACAGTGAGATTAAGGTGATCAGAGACGGGCTTGTCCTTGAGAGGGTTCATGTTTTCCCAAGACAGTCCTGGTTCATCAGGGTGGTTCTGCACTGACTCTTCAGCAGGTCCAGTAAGAGCCAGTGGTCTCCCCATGAGCCCCGAACTACTCTTCTCTCAACCCCTGAAAGCTCTGCTCGGATCCTCGGCTTTGTGGCTCTTGCTTGCAAACTGGCAAAGGCCTGAGTCGGAAGAGCTGCACAAAGCGGCACACTCCGCGTTTCCATTCTCGCTGGGATCTTGGCTCCCGAGTCTTGGCAGCCTGACAGATCTTCATACCTTCACTTTGAGTCTTCTAAACATTCGCTCCAGATTGTATCGTTTTGCTCATTAGGAACGTTGGTGCGATACAAGCTAGACGGCTGTCACTGGAGTGGAGTGTCTTGTTATCTATGTGTTAAAGAAGTACTTGAAGTGCTACTGTATTCAAGGCACTGTTTTCCTCGGCACTTACGGGGCAGCATGCAGCGTGTGAGGTGTCGTGGCCTAGAGAGGGTGGGGAGAACAGAAACAAGGTAATTTCAAGATGTGAGAAATCTGTGAGGGAAACACAACATAATTAGAAAAGAAGAGCTGGTGGTGAGAAGAAAGCCACTTAAGACAGAGTAGTCAGGAGCTCTTCTCCTAGGAGCAGACAGCGGAATTCAGACTCAAAAGCTGTGAAGGAGAGAGCAGAATCCAGAGTTTCTGACTCAAGCCATCGGTTGCCGTTTATTGAGTTGAAGAGAAACAAAAGAGAAGCCTAAGAGATCTATTGTTTAGCTGGTCATGGCGGCCAACACCCATAGTCCCGGCTTCTCAGGAGGCAGAGGCGGGAGGATCAGCTGAATTCACAAGTCTGAGACCAGCCTGTGAAACATAATACCTCCATCTCAAAAATAAAAATCTAGTTTGGACATAGTAAGTTTGAGATGCCTATTAGGCATTCCAGAAGGGAAATGCAGTAGATACAATTTTGGGAGTTAATGGCAAAAAAAAATTAGCCATGAAAATGGGTAAACTCACCTGAAGCCATATTGTACAAAAGGAAAACCTATACCAGTCCCAGAGGATGATATTATTTACACATGAAATATGACAGTAGGAGCAGCTAAAAGAATAGGAAGAAAGCTGGGCGTGGTGGCTCACGCCTGTCTTCCCAGCACTTGGGAAGCAGAGGCAGGAGGATTGCTGAGTTCCAGGCTTGCCTGGCTCCATAGTGAGCTCAGGGCCAGCCTGAACTACAAAACGAGACGCTGTTTCAAAAAAAAAAAAAGAATAGGAAGAAAAGCACAAGAATGCATTTTCTATAAATTAAAAATGGAAAGTATTTCAAGAAGACATAAAGTAAAATGTGGACTGAAAAATGCCTACCGGACTTGACAGTACAGGAACTATTTACACCTTTGACCAGAATGGAATATGCCATAGAAAAAAATGGAGACTGCCAGAGCTAGCAAAATAAAGACAGAACGACACACAGTTCACCCACCTCTGACACCCAGGCAGATCGGCCTCATAAAAAATGAACAGAAATTCCAAGAGAGGAGGAAAGTGAAAACTAGAAGTATTTAAAAGAGTTGACACGGAAGCGGGTAAGAGTATGGGAAGAAGGGCCGAGGGCTATAGAGGGACACCCTGGGGGCTCAGGTTAAAGGTGGTCAGGGCCGTATCCAAGCGAGAAATAGGAGCTGAGATGCATGCATAAAATGGGCACTCCTGAAAAACTGCATCTGGGAGAGAGAAAACTGAGAATTCTAGGTATTATTTCTAGACTCTGATTTATCCCACCTTAATAGTACAGTAACCCTAAACCAACACAAATCTTTAAAATGTGTCCCAGAGGCCCCTAGTGCCTACTTTTAGCTTGGTGACTGGATTGGGCCCAGGCCAGGCTTGGGCACATTGGAGAGAAAAGTATGGCACCGATGCCATCCTAGTGGAACTTCCAATTCTGGGCCCTTCCCCAGTCTGGCTTGAGGTTTACTTCCCAGAGTCTTCAAACAGCTGCTCTGTCCAGGTTTAATAGCTACATTCCAGGGTCAAACAGAGAGTGGGGAGCACTTACTCCACCATATACGACCCAGAATGATGATCATAGTAATAAAAACATTACATTTAAAACAAACAAGATTTCAAGGAACTAAAAAACCAGAATAAAAGTAAAAGTTCACTCAAGCCATGAGCTAATTGGGGAATTAGATACAACTGCAAAGAGAACTCTAATTTGTGGAAATAGTTCACCATGAAGCATGGACACAGACATGGAAAGTCTGAAAAATTAAGAGATGTTGAAGATACGAGACGATCCAGAAGGTGACTGTGAGAAATTCTAGTCAAGAGACTGGGAGGAGCCAGAAGTCAGACAGCAGCTGAACATTTTCATGTTCTACGACATATTAGTGCTCAGATACGAGTAATTTGAGTCCGGACATACTGTAAATTTCAGGTGCATGTGGAGTTGCAGCACTCCTGAGTAAGGGTGAGTATTAAAGCAACAAGAGAGAAGCGAAAAGGGGCGGAGGGGGCGGAATAATTGCCCCAGAGGCTGAGGAGACCCCGATCGGCTTACATGTGTGAGCCCACTGCAACACTTACGAAAGAAGGTCAGATAAAGTCATTGCTAGACAAAGATTGGGTTTAACGCTTAGACTGACTGACAGGTTAGTGTAGGGATCTACTGACAGCAGTCCAGTACAGAGGGCATCATGCAAGTAGCACGATTGGAAAAGAAATTAATATTGGGAAAGGAAGTGAGGAACATATACAGCATTCATTTAAAATCTAAGAGAATAAAATACAATAATTTGAGGTTGATGAATTCTGAAGCTTAAAGAAAATGGCTGATGTGCTAGAAAAACACAAATTCCAAAACTATCTCAAGAAGTATAAACTTTATGAAAGGATTTAAAAGGAAATCTCCCAGACCCTTTTTATTTTGTGAGGTAAACTTTTGTAAAGCAGATTTTCCTATTACAGCTCAAGGACTAACATGAAGAGAGAGTTTTCTTACTCTTTTTTTTTTTGAGACAGAGTCTCACTTTGTAGTTCAGGCTGGCCCTGAGCTCACTATGTAGCCCAGGCAAGTCTCGAACTCAGCAATCCTACTGCCTCTGCCTCCCGAGTGCTGGGATGACAGGCGTGAGCCACCACACTGGGCACAGTGGTATGCGATATTGATGGCTGGTGGGTGTGAGTCACCACGCCCAGCATTGAAAGTGGTTACTGGGATCGAACTCAGGGCCTTGTACTTGCGAGGCAGGCATTGGAACCACTGAGCTAAATCTCCAGCCCTTCTTACTCATTTTTATGAAGCTACTACTAGTAACAACACACAACCATTTCAAAAGTTATAAGCCAGTATCATTGAAGGACATAATTCAGAACTACCAAGAAAACGTGTAAATCAAATTGTGCAGTTTATTAAAAATAATTATAACCAAATTTTATTTATGCTAAAAATGAAAAAATGGTTTAACATTTAACAATCTACTTATCACATTAACAGATCAGACTGGAGAAACCATTGGAGCATCTCAACAGGTGGAAAAAAGCAATGAAAAGTGAATCACCCATTCATGAAAAGAATGGCTCAGTGAATAGAAGGCAGTTTCCTTAATCTAATTAAAACAAACAGCCCTACTGTGTCCTTGGGAGCTCCTGCCGAGGTCCTAGCAGCAGGGCACAGCTACTCACGCCCTTGACAGAGGAACCGGTCCTCCATGTACATGGAGGAGCGGTGAGGGAGGAGGGACACCCCCTCACCAGCCCCATCAGCCGAATCTGCTCTGGCATCAGTGGGGTGACAGATGTCGCGGCCAGATCTTCCCACAACCAGACTGCTATATTCTATAGCAAACACTGTACTAAATAGCAAAACACAGAAATGTTCCTTTTAAAATCAGGAACAGAAAGTGCTTCTACCACTACTATTGTTTAGTTATAGCCTCTAAGAAGAGACAAAAAAAAAATTATAAGAAGTAGAAAGGAAAAAAAACTCTCAGACTGCATATGATTATCTGTACAGAAAGTGCCCTTGGCCAGAATACAAAACAAATGTTTAGACTGTAGATGTCACAACACCTGAGGTCCGCAGCTTTGCTGTATGGTCTCAGTCTGCAGCTCGGGGTGGGGGCTGGGGGCTGGGGGCAGTGGCTGGACGTGAGGGCCCAGCTGCCCTGCAGCACTGAAGAAGGAAGCTCAGGGCCTGACTTTTCCGGTCTCACACAGCAGTACGGCTCACACTTGCTGTGATCTACAAGATGGAAGAAAGATCTGAGGTCTGAACAACGGAGAACAGGTAGAAGCAGATACTAGACCTACCTGCATCTTCCAGCGCAGCACCTCTCAGGAGGGAGCCTCCGGACACCCTGGGTCAGCCACTCTGGGTGGTAATACGCATTTGCCTCTGCAGACGGAACTTGACCTGCCTGCTAACATTGCCTGGGCCTAACTGCCTGGGCCCGAGATACGGTTTTTTAGGTGCTAACGACTGTTACACAGGAGGCTTTATGGGAAAATACGAATCCTTAAACAAGTAATCAAGGCTGTCACAGCACTTTGCCTTTGAAGGTAATATTGTCATAAAACAGAAGTTTTTCAGAAGTATCCGCAGAAGAACAGAATCGATCTTTGTCTTGGGACAGGCTTCTGTCACAAAGACACTGTAATGTGGGAGGCTTAAACTGTAAGAGTTTACATATTCCTTGTGTTTTAGAGAGCAGCGCCTCTGGCTCAGCCTCTGGGAGCGTCCTCCTCCTGGTTTGCAGATGGCTGTCTCCTTGTGGCGTGCTCACAAGAGGGACAAGCAAAGAAAGGAAGCAAGCTTTAGTGCATCCCCTAAGGGCATTAATCCCATCCTGAGGCTCTAACTTCCTGACATAATCATCTCCACACGCAGAGCAATTACACATGAATTTGGGGTCACAAACATTCAGGCCATTGCAGTCCTACAAGGATGAGTCCTAGTTGGGTTACTTCTGCCCAGATGTGGTGTAGATTTTTCTCCACCAGTGGTGTATTGCTAAGAGGACTAAAAGTGAGTCATTTCTTCATCTCCATAAACACATATAATTACATGTTTTACAGATTTTTCTGATTTTTTTTCTGTAGGTGATCCAAACAATGTCAGTTGCCCCATTTCGGTTTCCTCCCCCCATTCTTAGCTTGATCACATAGTGGAGCTATGGTGTGGGAAACAGGGAAAGGGGACGTAGCTAGAAACTTTGCACTAAGTTGTAGTCTCCTATGAGTCCAACGGCACAAAGTGAAACAACCAATAAAAGGGCACAAATGAGATTTAGAGAAGAAGCTGAGCTTGGGCCTGATCCATGCTAGTCTGGGTAGGAAAAGATGAAGTACCTGAGCTTGCCACACCTTTTTTTGGTACCAAACTTTAATGCCTATAATCCTATCATGTGGAAGCAGGGTATATGCCGGCAATTATGTCGATGAAATTCCCACAGGGAAGGGCAAATGCCAGCAATAATCCTTGTAGACAAAGATCCTGGTGTAGCCCTTTCCCAGAGCACCATAGTACACAGGACCGCTGGAGTCCCTGTTGCTACCAGAGGTGAAGACAAGAGTCGAGTCTCCAAGTCCATCTGTACACAGGAAAGCTTGGGCCAGTCACAGGTCACAATCCAATTGTGTGATTATTTCACCCAAATAGGATTGTTCCCAACTCGATGGAATATGGATGAGTTTTAGTTTTGGTTATACAAAAGAGAAGATGCTAACATTAACTATAGAGCAATCCCTCTGAAGTGTTTCTTTTGATGAAAGAGCAACCTCTTTGTCCACGTGTAACCCAGTGGTTTCAAAGGTGTTCTAGAGTAATTTACCCTAGTTAGATTCCATCTTTTCTGATTGCTTTAAATAAATTAGACTTTGAAAGTCAATCACAGTTCTTAGATAAGGTTGGGATGTTGACCAGAGGACTAAGTACATTGAATTTCTTGTACAGAAAACCTGGGTAGTTCCAGATCAGATAAAATAGGAATTTCCCAGAAACTTAACTCTCTATGGAAGTTGTAGGAAAGAACTTTAATTTCAATATCTGATAAGTTTTGACTAATTGAAGAAGTTGTCCTTTTAAGTTGAGTTGGTCATTTAGTTCAAAACTGTAACATATGTTCGGCTTGTTGGGAGTCCCTCTGGGAAGCCAGTCAAAGGAGTTAAACATCTCATTTACTTCCTTTTGTTTAGAACATGGACCATCCATCAGTTGCCTCTTACACCAATGATTCTAATTCTCTATTGCATAATACAAACAAAATAGAAAAAAGATAAACAGTGAAATTTCATACTAAAATATGTTACTGAAGATCCAGGGAAGACCCTGAAAATGAAGCCAAAGGAGGAACATTAGTCCCTGTTCCTACCCAAGAACGTAAATGATCATACTTCTTAGAATATTCTAAAATTTCTCTATTCAACTTTTCAAAGTGAAAATCAGTTCAATTGTTTTTCTGATTACAAATGTAATCGATGTTCACTATAAACATGTTTTAAAAACTAAAAATACAAGCCTTGCTCTTAAATTCTTAGTTTCCTCAGATTTAGCTAATAAGCTTGGCTCTAAGGTGATTTCTTTTTTTCTTCAATTCTGTTTTATAAATTTATAATTAGCAGGTAATTTTACTTGGGTGGCAAGAGAAATCCCAAGTATTTGAAGTATATAAACTCAGTAGACAGTGATTCCATTGAATTTAAAAAGCTTCACATCTTAGTTGATGCTGACAAAAATAACTGCACAAGGACCAAGTCTGTGGAGGGGAATAAACGGGGGAAAACGAAGCACGTACCATGAACCCATCTTCTTTGGCATTGTGATCACTCTGGTCATTATGTTTTTTCATACGGATTCTGGCAGTGCCTTTGTTTCATGCTTCTAATCTCCATCCTCACGTTCAGTGTTCAATCTGTTTGATTCTAGACCAAATTTTATTACTTCATTTGTGCCACCCAAGATCTTCCAGAGGTGTCTGTCGATCTTACTAACTCACCCTCGCTGGGCACCAGCGGCCCTGCCTTCCCAGCTTTTTCCCTCTCAAATTCATTTTCTCACCATTCTGTGTGGCCCAGGCTCTTAGCCACTTTGTTCCTTAGCATAGGCTACACCGTCTTACTCCACCCTCTAAAAACTCAAGCACGATGCTGGCCGGATTAAAACCCACACTTTTCATTGACTCCCTATGGTTTCCGTTTTACAACAGCTTCCATCTTCTCCTGATACGCACCTGCAAGTTAGTTTGCTAAAGAGAAACTTGAGTCGTTTTGTACCTCTCATGTCTTTGGAGCTGGCTCTGTATAAACGATGCATATACAATGACTTGAAATATAAGGTCCTTTGAATAGATCCTGGCTCCAATACAGAAGCAATAGAAAATACTATTGTACCAACTGCTTCAAGCCAGGTGTTCTACTACTGAAGGTTCACCAGTTTGGGTAGCAACCTGTCTTTTTCCAAATCTCTGTAACTTGGGCATAAGGGTGGAGGGACTGAGAATTGCGTGGAAGGACTCCTGCCTAGAAGTAGGATGTGCTCGGAAGCAACAAAGATAATGAAAGGACACTGGCTTTGGGGTCCGCTCTATGTTCAAATTCAAGCTCTACCACATGTTAATAATTAATTACCTTATCTTTTCCATTTCCTCATAATTAAAACACATCATGGCTCACAGTGCTATTTTGTGGATTAAGTGAGTTTTGTCAAGGGCCATTATGGTTCAATAAATACTAATCATCACTGTTGTCTCCAAGTTAAAGTTGACGCCCAACCCTCAGAAGCGGTTCGCAGGAAAGTGAAACATCGCAATAAAACACTCTTTCATAAAGAGACGGTTTCTTGTACAGAATCCTTTGAGTACCAGTTGATTCAGTATTTGGCAGGTGATTTGCTTTCTAAGGAAAAATCTTAAAAGGACTGATAATTGTTTCCTTAGCTAAAAACTCAGCAAGTCTTGCTGTGTCCCTGCAGTGGGACCGGGCCGGCGTGGGCCTCCGGACGGTGCCCGCAGAGTTGTGATGGCGTAGTCCCAGGGCCTAGGAATTCATATTGCAAAACAACTCCCAAGATTGGAGTGTCAGCTTTGGAGGAATTTTCTTAAAGTCACACAGTTTTACTCTTCTTTTTAGAAAGCTCCATATCAGCCACCCAGATAGGTATTTAACTTATGGTGTAAAAGTCCCTTCTTTCCTAAACCATAACCAGCGGTCTTTGTAATTAAATCCACATCGTCCTGCCATGACTTTCCATTGGTTCCAGGTGAAGTATAGTCCCTGGCCCATAAAGGCCCCTCTTTAAATATCTATTCTAGTTTGCTTTAGCTTCTCCAGAATAAACATCTTGGTGTCTTTAATTATGTACTATGGCACACCCCTTGTCAAAGTGTGTGTCAAATATTAGCTTGGATTTTAAAATTGTGAGCTGATATAAAAATCCCAGAATTCCTGGGGGAAACTGAACTATTTTGATCAAATCAGGACAGATTGTTTTTAACAATCAGGGCAGTGAGTCATTCTGAAAGGCACATATGCCTTCCGTTTAAAAAAAATGCACTACAATATGAAATTTGAAACAATTTTGGAGTGACGATTGTTGCAATATTTTTACAGTCTTTTATCCACTTTATTTATAAATAAATATGGGTCCCCTGCGAAGATGAGGATCTGATGATCTGTCTTCGACCCCGGGAAATGTCACACAAGAGCCGCTATAACCACATGCGATGTGGGCGCAGTGAGACTTTGACACCTGTCTGGGCACAGGGACAACGAGGAGTAGTGGGAAGGGTGCAGAAAAGTTCATAGGAAAAAAGGACAAGGCTGTTTTCACACTTAGAGCTCATTCTCCACCAAGAAACACGTTTCAGTGTCTTGGCTAAGAAAGAGTTAAAGAATCAACGCACCCCTCCTGCTGTGGAAGGAGAGAACTGTGCGTCCTGAAGCCTCATCTGGGGTCTGATAGGAAACTGTCTGTCGCCTCCTCAGTGAAGATAGCTGGGGCTCTCAGCCGAATAAGATCTTAGCACATGCAAGTTAAGTGCACTGTTTTAAGCAGACCATCTTAGTCTGAGTATGTATGTATGTATGTGTATATATATATATATATATGATATATAGCCTAAATATATATGTATGTATTTTTTAAAAACAGCACATAAAACCTGAATTAGGGAAAAAATATTTGCAGGAGTAACTATGTTTTTCAATAACCAGTTTTCTCCCCGTAGACCAGTTTACTATGAGAAAAGAGGAGCTAGGATCTCAGGATGAGTTTTCTGTAGGCCACACCCTTCTGAGAGGTCTCCTCCGTTCACTGAGTTCGCATTCGCGTTTTCCTCCTCCTTCCCGACTGGCTCTGGCTTCTCTTGCAGAACCTGAGACACCGGGAGACGGCGGGAAGAGTCCTTGTCTGTTCTCTGTAAATCTTTGCTGTGATCTCCGTGCCTGCCCGACCGAGCCCCTGCGAATGAACAGGCCAGGCCTTCCCTCGTCAGAAACAACTCCTGACCCGATTCGGGGTGCTGGGGGGAGCCCCAGGGCAGAGAGGCGACCCCCGTGCAGAGCTCCTGCCGGACCGGTCACCTCACTGCACAGCAGGGGCTCCGCCTGCCTCGCCAGAGCAACGTCCTCCTCGTGGAGAGGTGCGGGCTGCGGTGCGGCGGCCTTCAGAGGGACGCAGGCTGCGCGGTCCGCTCCGAGTCTGCACCCTGCGGGGCCCGCGGTCCGGCCCAGGCCGCGCCGGGCTCGGGAGGCTCTCCGGAGCCGGCGCCCGCCCGGGAGGGTGGCCCGCTGTGTCCGTGAATGAAGTCCGTGTGGCCAGGGTCTTTTCTGGCAACCAAAGATTCACCCACTTTTCCTTGTGCCCAGATGGAAATTTTTTTGGCTTCTGGGGAGCAGAAAATTCCAAATTTCTGTTTCTTTCTGCACCAGAAAACCCCCCCTGCCTGTCAGTGTGGAACCCGGGGCGATTCCTGCGGCGGCCGGGGCGGGGGAGACAGAGGCCGGTGGCGGATGAGGGGGAGGCCTGGGGGCGGCCGGGCATCTGCTCGCGCTCAGCACGGTGCCCGGATACGGAGAGCCAGACGCTTACCCCAAGCCCAACTGCTTGTGTACGTACAGACAGACAGACTGTACGTACAGACAGACTCAGCGACCGTGAATAAGCCGTCAGGATGCCCCCTTCGGCCGCAGTCACCAGTTTCCGGGCTGGATCCGCGTGTGGCCGCCCGGCCGGCGGACGCCCCTCGGGCGGTTCTCGAGTCGGCTGGGGCTCGGCCGGGCTCGGGGCAGGTCGCCCGCGGCGGGGCCCGCGCCGCCCGCCCCTGGTGGAGCCGGGAGAGAGAATGGCCCTTTGTGCTGCTGCCCCGGGCGCGCCCTGGGGCCGGCAGGGCGGCCGGGTACCGGGCTCCGAGGCGCGGCGGGGAGGAAGCGGCCGCGGGGAGGCGCCGGCCCAGGTGGCCTGGATGCGGGCCGGGAGCGGCGCCTGGCGGAGCCGCCGCCCGCAGCTCGCGCTCCTCCCCCGGCCCGGCGCGGGGCCGACCCGCGGGGAGGGCGGAAGGGCGGCCGTCCTCCTCCGCGGAGCTCTGCCGCCGGCCTTGGACGAGACGGACGGACGGACGGGACGGACGCCGCTGCCACCCACGTCCCCTCCCCCGCCCCGGGACAGCGGCGGCCGCAGGTAAAGGGCTCGCGCGGGCCGGGCGTGGGCGCCCCCGGGCTGGGCGAGCACGGAGCGGGCTGGCGGCGGAGGGCCCGGCCGCGGGACCGGCTCCGGGGCGGCGGGCGGGTTGTTTCCCACCAGACTTCCTCGTTTTAGGACCTGACATGAGGTACTTAGCGTTAAAGCCTCTGGCTTTATTATGAAAAAGTAGAAAGTAATCGCAGTCAACAGTTGGAATTCCTTTTTCCTTTGGATGGGGTTGTTTTCCAGTGCCTGGCACAGGTGTCATAAATAAGTGGGGAATAGCACTGTTTGGGTAAAGCAGGACGGCTTGGGAAATAGTTCAGTTTCTAACTTTACTTTGACATCAAGCAAAAATTCCAGAAGTTACTGAGTCAGGCTCACGCCCCTTAGCAAAAGGGCACTTTTAAAGCGTAGTCGGCCTCCAGGGCGCTTCGCCAGCTCCACAGCGCCCCCGACCGACCCACTGCGCGTAAGTGGCCACTGGTGACGGAGCGCCTGGAGCCCAAGGTGTCCTGTGAGCGGAGCCCTGTTTGCCGAGCCGAGGGCCGCCTTCTCCAGCCTGTTCCCGGTGGCCCCCCAACTTCTGAAATTATATGCAAGATTTTTCTGCAAAGATCTAAAGCCATCAAGAGCCTGAAGAGAGTCCATGACCAAAAAATGGTTTAGAAAGCTCTGAAGTGATACAGATAAGATTTTTGTTTATCTAACAGTCTTTCATATCCCTGAGCCTTTTAAAATTTAATTTTGGCCTGTTAAAATCCGAATGATAGTATATTCTGTCTGCCAGAGGGTTGTAAGTATGAAATTAATAATGTGCACAAAGTGCATAGTGTAGGGCCTCGGAAGTCAGTGTGTGTAATCTTTAATCAGTTTGTTTCTTTCCTTACCAAAGATCGATCCTCGTGCTAAAGATCCTTGGCCCAAAGTTGAATCCAGTGAAGAGGAGTCTATTTCCACCTTCACATGCTCCACAGGAAACGCCCCGCCACCTGTGTTGTCAAGGTAGGCTTTCATTTTTAAATTGTGCAATTGAGCATTTCTTGAATTTGTACCTTTCTCCCAATTTGATGTTTTCATCATGACCTTGAGGTTCCTCGTGGTCGTTCTCCGGCCCAGGTGTCTGGAGGTTTCTGAGCAGGCCTGCGCTCACACCTGACGGCTCGCTTGGCCCTGGCGGGCGATTACCCACAACGTGGACGGGGCTCTTTAAAGCGATTGCTCGCGCCTGCACGTTATAGCTCTCTTAACGAGGCTCTCAACCCTCTGGCTGGAAGCTCCTTTGCTTTCAAGGCAGCAAAACAGGTGCTGAGCAGTTCAGTTTCTTTCTCTAATTAATAAACCATCTGCCTTTGACTGGAGAATTATCTAACTGGGGCCTAATTCTCCACTGCAAATATACAGTGAACAACATGAATGGAATTGGTGGAGCAAAGGACCCACCCATGGTATTACAAGTTGAAAGTTTTAGCAATAGCTAATAACTCCAGTCCGCCTCTGGTTAAGAATTATTTTATTCCTTTACAGTTAAGGGGTGCGGGGCTGATGCATCTCAGTGGCAGCGCGCTTGCCTAGCATGTATGCAGGGCTGGATCCAGTCCTCAGCACCACAATCAAGTGCTGTTAAAGTAAAACTATCTTCCAGGGAGCAAATGAACAAATTAGTGAAGCTAGAGGGGTAGCAGACCCAGGACTGTAAAGGAGACTGTGAACTAGAGTGAATGCCCGGCTTGGAGGCACCGGAACTCAGGCTTTGAACGTTGTGTAGTCAAGTGAAAGCCTGGCCCGAGCGTCACCGCAGGCCTGCGGCCTTTGCTCATCCGCGCCCTGACCGAGGCAGAACTCCCAGCGTCTAACACGCTGCTGCCGCACGGTGCTAAAAGGCAAACCTTAATTCCCACTCGGGAAGTCTAGATGTAGAAGACTTTCTGCACAGGTAGCAGAAGGAAAAGCGACTCTTGCCTGTGAGGAATTTTTAACCTCGTTTGAAGAGCTCCACCATTTATAAATTCAGTAGGCACCAGTCCAAGGAAGGGAGAGGCTCGAGGGATTCTGGGAGGTCGGCATGAAGGGAAGGGGCCTCCCTACCCGTGAGCACAGGACTCGCGTGTAAACGGGGAGAGGGGAAGGGTGTGCTCCAGTTTAAGGAGGGCTGGCTGGAGGGAGTCAGTATTGGTGTGGCAAGGGGAGGAGCTTGAAGGACGGGAGATTGCCCGGCTTAGTGAGAAATCCAGGGGATAGTACTTTCCTCCTCCTGAAACGCTGACCTTCAGCCTCAGACAGCCCCAGCCATAACAGCTCCTTATGGAGAGAGGTACAACCTAAGTATCATGGTAGGGAAACCGTTTTTTATTATTTTGCGGTACCAGGGATCAAACTCAGGACCTTGTGCTTGCCAGGCAGGTCCGGCACCACTAGCTACGTCCCAGCCCAAGCCTAAGTATCAAGAAAGACTTTAAATAGGGAACTTCCTGGCTTTTGACCTAGAGTCCAAGTGTACTTGAAAACTTGTATCTCTGTGTCTCACTATCAGTAATGATTTTCAGTGTTTCAAATTAAATACACTGCTGCCTGGAATTTAATTCAGGGGATAGCACTTAACACTCTTTTATTATTTATGCTTTCTACTTGTACTCAAGTATTTAAATTAATTTCACTACATAACATGGAGACTAGAATTGATAAGGGAAGGAAAAAGCTCTTCTCCGTCCCTAGGTTCAGTGACCAGGGACTGGGAATCAGACTTCTAAAGGACAGGGAGCATGATTAAAACATTTCCTTATGTATACGGTGGACCCTTGGCTGGACACATAACCTGGGTCACCACTAGAATTTCAGTTTTAACTTACAACCAGAGTCTTGAATTACACCCCGAATGCCATCCTCTTGTGCTTCCGGATGGTCTCAGATACAGACCTAACCCTTGAAGAGTTCTGGAAGGAACATGGCAGCATCCTGTCTTGTGTGGGGTTGAGAGGTCCTGGGCCAGGGTCTCTGTAAGGACCCTGAGAACTGTCCGTGTAAAGGAGAGAGACTTCAGCTGCCCAACTTGAGTTACAACCAGCCCTTGTGAATAAACTGAGTTCATAAGGCAAGGGTCCACTTGTATAGTCTACAGGAATTCACACAAAAAATGCGACTCAAGGAGACAGAATTCAGGGCTGACATATCTTAGTGGGGAAAGAAAGCACGCAGAGGTTCGTGAGGTCTTATTTTTTATCATTTCATGAAGAAATGAAACTTTCACAGGCTGGGGATGGCACTCAGTGGTGCTAAGCCTGCCTGGCAAGTGCAAGGTGCTGTGTTCAATCCTTGGTATCACACACAGAAAAGAAAATTTCATAAAGAAATAAGAGAATAACACTAGTTATTACACTATATTATCTTCATAATAGTTACTTGGTACAAGACCTAAACCAAAAATACAGTAATTTAAAAAAAAAAACCAAGATGACACACTTTGTTTTCAACAAACTAAGATAATTAGTACGAATGTAAATTAGCAAACATTGAAATATTTTTAAAACAATGGAACATGTAATTTGGGGAAGTATTAACTTCTCCCCACTTCCTATTTCTCTCTCTTGTTTTGCTCTTGGTGTGTGTATACACACATGCACACACAGTGTTTCTCATGTAAACTTGTACATCTTAGACAATGCACTCTCAGCTTGTACCCATTACCCACAGACACTTCAGAGGTCCAGTATGATACTGTGCACATGCCTCGCTGTAAGTTGATTGTAACTCTTTTGGGAACATATTTAGAAGGATAACTGAGTCAAATGGAATTTCTAGTATCTTTTTGTTTGTTTTTGAGGATTGCATGCTAATTTCCATAGCGGTTGTACGAGCCTGCATTCCTGCAGCAAGGTAGAAGGGCCCATCAGCCTTTGTCGCTGTTAGATTTTTTTGATGGCAGCCGTTCCTCCTGGGGTAGTGGAATCTGAGGGTGGTTCTCACTTCCATTTCTCTGGTTGTCAGTGATGAGCATTTTCCCCAGGTACGCGTTAGCCTTTGGCACTGCTGCTTCTGAGAAGTGTCTGTTCCTTCAAGTTGTCCGCTTTCTGATTCTTTTTCTCTGAAGGTCTAATTTGAGTTCTTTGTATATTATTGGTGCTAGTCCTCTGTCCATGAAGAGCTGATCTGTAGACTGTCTCTTCACTGTCGCCTTTGCTGTGTGGAGGCTTTTTTATCTGCTAGGAATCGCATGGTTCTGTGTGTGTCCTAAGGAGTGGCCAGCGAGGCCACACCTATCCAGAGGGGTCCAGAAACACTATGGCTTGCTTTTCTTCACCCGGAGGGCCTGGTGATTGAGATGATGTATTCACACTTGACTTAAGAAGTGCACCCCCCCCATTCTACTTCAAAACCCAAAATGACTGTTGACACTCTTCGAGTGAGTACATGTCTTTCTTTAAGTGTAATCTTAAGATACAAGTAAAAACTTAAATAATAAATTGATGTTTAGTGGGTTTAGGGGATGATCAAGAGAAATGGCGAGGGAGCGAAGAGCCCTTCTATTCAAAGCAAATCTAGATATTTGACACTTAGGGTCTGACTTCACTTTTATGGCTGAGGCCAGTTTGCGTAGTAAACGCACATGACCTTCCCAGGTGTTTCCCAGATCAGAATCTCACCGCCTTTGGACTTTGTGGTGTGACCGCCCCGCCCTGCACTGCGCGGGCTCTGGCCAGGAGCTGTTCTGCAGAGTGGGCTGCACACCGCATCCACACGTTGTTTCTGAGAACCTTACTGGTGGTCTTCAGTGGCCTTCAGGTCCATGAAAATCAACTTACATATTCCCAGACGCCCGCGCCTGGTCCGCTTGTCAGCTTGTCTTCTTTTCTCTCTCGCTTCCTTTGGGAACGTGGACAGAGCGTTTTGCTTTAGAGAGATGAAGCCAATGTGGCCACTGGCCGTGAGGAGCCTCCGGCCTGAAGGACGCTGTAGGAGCCCCAGCACAACCACCAGGAAGGATCCGTCGTCGGGGGTCGGGGGACCTGTACACACAGCTGACTGCAAGGCGACTGTAGTGCGAGCCTGTACGTGGCTGGAGGAGCGCTGTGTAAATGCAGGCTCCCTCGTCAGACAGCTGGTCCATATGAAGAAAGTGCCCACCGTAGCCTCAGTGCTACTTGACGGCTCCGTGTCCACGTGCCCGGCACGGGGCAGCAGGCAGCGTGGGCTGGCCCGAGTTCATTTTTAGACTTTCTTCACCTGTCGGTGGGAGCATTGCAATGGCTGTCAGCTGAAGGGATGGTACATGAAATACTGGGTATTGGTTAGGAAAACTGTTCCGTCCTTTGTCATTTTTAACTGGCTGATTACAGAAACATGAAAGTTAAATAATGTGATTTTTTGAGACAAGCTGACAAGCGGACCAGGCACGGGCGTCTGCTCCTCCTGCAGGCTCCCCCCGAGCCGGGCTGGACTCGGGCTGTGCGGCCACTAAAGAGCTGGCATTGTACACTCATTCAAGCCACAGACTTTCTGGTACAAATCTGTCAGGCCCCTGGATTTAGGTGTCCCACAGTGTTCTCAAAAACTTGTTAAAGTAAAACTTACAATAAAAAAATACAGACACTAAGGGTACGATCTGCTGCCTTAATAAATGTATATACTGAAAATATGCCCCCCGTGGAGATGTGGGCACCTCCATGACCCGGGAAGTTACTCCTTCCCTCCCCAGGTAGTTCTCACCACCTGGGTCCAATCTTAAAATTCACATAGATACAGGCCAGAGATTTAGCTCAGTGATTCCTGCGCCTGCCTCGCAAGCATAAGGTCCTGAGTTCAATCCCGGTGACCACGTACAATGCTGGGCATGGTGACCCACGCCCACCAGCAATCAATACCACATACTACAGTGCCAGGCTTGGTGGCTCACGCCTGTAATCCCAGCACTCGGGAGGCAGAGGCAGGAGGATTGCTGAGTTCGAGGCTTGCCTGTGCTCCATAGTGAGCTCAGAGCCGGCCTGAACTACAAAGCGAGACCCTGTCTCAAAAAAAAAAAAAAAATTCACATAGATACTTTAAAAAAAATTTTTAAATTCATGTAGATATAACCAGTTTTTTCTGAGATTCATCCACATTGCTACACAGGGCAATAGTTCATTGTTGAGGGGTCTGTTTAAGGACATCTCAAGCCAAGTTGACATTTGGGGTGTTTTTGCCTTGGGCTATTTAAGGGTAAAAGTGCTATTGACGTTGACATAAAAGGTGTTTTTTTTTTTAATTAAACAGATGGTTCCATTTGTCTTAGACATTATCTAGAAATGGGTTGCTCACAGGGAAAGTGCACAGATAATTTTGTTAACAGCCAAATGGTTCTTTACGGTGGTTTCATCCTATTACACTCATCAGCAGGACGTGCACCTCATGTCCTCAACAGTAAACACTGTGCGGTTTCACTCTGGGAAGACTTAGGCTGATGGGGTTGTGGTTTTGGATAATACCTTTATAAACTTACGTATAGTGAAACTAACTTCAGTTCAGCAAATCAGTCTACAAATTTGAATATACATATACATTGGTTAGTTCCGTCATCACAGTGGGACCCAGAACAGTCCTGTTATACCAAATCCCCTCCCCCCGCTCTTTCTAGTTAGCACGCCCCACCCAACCTACGACAGCCACAGGAGCCTGTAGCGAGTGCACCTTACGGCCAGCATGTTTAAAAGAGCTGCCGTGACCTTTTGTGTTCCCCTCAACAGTGTATGAGTTCCAGCTGTTCCCACTTTCCAGTGTGTTTCGCATATGGACAGTAAACACACAGTGGTTCCTTGGTTTACTAAATTTTTTTACGACTTTGGGGGAGATGATTGTAGTCATGTTGTCACTCAAGGTGGAGTTTGTGAATGGAAGCAACATATTGACAAATGCTCTTGTTTGGAACAGAAGCACTTGTGATGAGGTATTATTGTATACATAATAAACATGTATGCTAACATAGTAAGCCCTCTACTTCCTAGATTTACAGTGCCATTGTCTTGCAGCCTGAGTTTGCATTTCTCTGCTGGCTACGTATTCTTAGCATCTTAACCCTGAGCGTTATTCATGTACTTGTCTGACATGATGGTCTCGTGAAACGTGTATCTGTAGCCTCTGTCCATTTTGGAAAACTGGGCTTTTTTCTTTTTTTACATCTGTGAATTCTAGAAAATCTGGCCATTTTTCAAAATTGAGTTTTCTAACTATTGAGTTTGATACCTAGTCTAGATTCAAGTAATATACTGGATAATTTATGATTTTTTAATATTTTCTGGTTTTTTAATTGCCCTGTTTCATTGATCTATGCAAAAATTTTCAATTCATCAGTTTTCTGTAATATTTCACTCTAATGTCACATTTAGGAATTAACTCAAGGTCACGAATAAGTTTTCTCAAGTTTTATGGTTGTACATTTCATACATAGATGACCCATACTGAACTCATTTTTGTATTAAGTACAGCCAGCCCTTTGAATCCATGGAGTTCTATTATCTATCGATTCAACGACTGTGAACTAAAAATATGTGGGAAAGATTCATCTGTTCCAAATCTGTCGACATCTTTTGCCATTCTTTGAACACTACAGTAAAACACCTCTTTACACAGAACTTACATCGTAGCAGGTGCTATAAAGGAACTGGAGAATGTGTGTGGTAAACACTGTGCTGTTTTACAAGGAGATGAGGATGCAGTGTCCTGGCAGCAGCAGCCCATCCCCTGTGGGTACCAAAGGACACCTGCGCAGAGGCAGGAAGCTGTGTGCAGGGAGTCGGGGGCATCCAGTTTTCTTCCCAGTGGTGGAAAGGATTCTCTTTTTGTGTTGAATCACTGTTATACATCTGTTAAAAATGAATTGACCGTTATTTGTGCTGGTCTATTTCTGTTCTCCCCCCACACACATACAGAGATTTGTCTAGCCTTTTGTCAGTATCACAATATACTATGGATTTCTGAAGCTTTATAGTCACTCTTAAAAGGGGTAATATGACATCTCCAACCTTGTTCTTTCTCAAAATTGTTTGCTATTCTTTATATTTCCATATATAGTTTAGAACGATCACTTCTATAATAAATCCTACTATAATCTTAATTGAAACTTGAGAATTAGTTTGTCAGTGTCTCAAAAAAGGCCTGCTAGAATGATTGATAGACTGAGGGGATCTAAGTCTTCCAGATCAAATTTACATTCCTTTTAGTGAGAAATACTTTCATGTATAACATATAAAATGCAGTTCTTTCATATACTTGTTAAATTTACCCTTGAGGGTTCATATTTTTGATACTATTACAAATAGCATTTTATTTTTCAATTATTTCCTGTCTAACCATCTAGAAATACAGTTGGTTTTGACTTATTTCTGGAGGGATACAGTCTTTCAGATTTTCTGTGTATACAATCAGGCCATTTGCACATACAGGCTATTTTTCTTCCTCTCAATCTTTATGCTTACTTTTCCCTCTCACCTTGAGTAGGATCTCCAGGAGAAAATTAGAGACCAAGAGAATTAACAGCGTTGCCTCAGTGTTACCACAGGGAAAGTCTGTTCTCATTTTCTCACCACTAAGTTTAATGTTAGTTTGGAGAAGCTCCTCCTATTGCTACTTAAGAATTTTTATTGTTTCATCAGATGCTTTTTGTTTCCAACTGATATGATCATCTGACTTGTTAGTATGGTGATTTTGTTTAAGGTTACACTATATTTCTTGGATTCTTCATATAAAACCCTATTGTGTATTATCCATTTTACCTATGCCAGAGTTCTGTAGTGTCTTTGGTCTTAGTAAGAGGGAATGAGCTTGAATAATACTACTTTTTACTGAAGTGTTTGATAAAATTCTCTGACGTAGCTGTTTAATCTGAACGTTTCTTTTTGGGAAGATGTAAATTATGAACTCAGTGTCTTTACCCGATATTGTGCCATCAGATTTTTGTGTCAGTTTTGACAATTTGCTACTTAACTATTAATGCTGAATACCATTATGTTATCTGCTTTTACCACTGTTTATTAATCCACTGAAGGACATCTTGATTTCTAAGTTTTGGTAATTATGAATGATAACACCCATGTGTATGTTTCATATAGACCTAAATTCTCCATTTGTGCAAAGCCAGGAGTATAATTGCTGGATCATGTAGCAAAAGAATATGAGAAACTGTCCAATTTCCAAAGTGACCCCACCATTCTGCATCCTCAGCAATGAGTTTTATAGTTCCAAACACTAGCCTATGACAGTGTTTTAGATTTTCATCATTCTAATGGGTTATGCTAGTATCTTCTATCATTTTAATTTGAAATTCTCTGATGACATTTTTTTCTCATTTGCTTTCCATCTATATATTTTCTTAGGTGTCTTTTGTCCATTTTAAATCAGCCTTTTCATATTGTTGAGCTTTTAAATTTTTTATCAGGACATGTACACTGTACATGATTACATTCATCATGGGGTATTAGTTCATGTATATAATACACTGTTTTTTTTAATCCTTCCTCCTTGCTCATCCCTTACCCCATCTCCCTCACCCCTCCCGTTTGCCTTCCTGTTCCCCTTCCCAATTGAACATTTCCTTCTACTTGTGCTTTTTGTTTCTAACACAAAAGAAACAATGCAATATTTAAACATGTATGATCCCTGGTACTGCCCCCCCAATGGGTCCAATTTATTTCACTTAAAAGTATGGTCTCAAGGCGCTTGGTTTATTTTACTTTATGGCATAGTACTAGTCTCCACTGTATATAAGATCCATGTTTTCTTTATGCATTCATCTGCTGATTGGCATCTGGGCGGTTTCCAAGACGTAGCTATTACAAATTGTGCTGCTATAAATGTGGGTGTGCCTATATTACCACAGTATAATGCTTCTAAAGTTTCTGGGAAGATACAAGAAGGGGAATACGTGGGTGAAATGAGCCTGTACTTTTTTTTCAGGAATCTCCATACTGAGTTCCATATTGGTTGTACCAATTTGGCTCCCAGCAACAATGAAGGTTCCTTTCTCCCCACAGCCTCTCCAGCATTTGTTACTGGTTGATCTCTCAAGGACAGCCATTCTTTCTGGAATGAGATAGAATCACGGGATTGTTTTAATTTGCATTTCCCAAATAACCAGTAAGGCCGAACACTTTTTATATACTTGTTTGTACCTTTCTATATGAGAAATCTTTTTCATTTCAGATGCCCATTTTTGGACTTGGTCTTTAAATTGGGATGTCTTCTTTCTTTTGTTCTTTTTATAGTCTAAATATTGTCCTTGGAGGAACAGCTGGCAAGTTTTCTCCCACTCTATGGGTTGTTGCTTCACTGTTGGTTTCTTTTGCTGTTAAGCTTTTCATTATGATGAGATATCCCCCTTGTGGATTCCTTGTATTTCTTGTCCAATCAGGATTTTGTTCATAAAGCCCTTACACCTATGTCTTCAAGAGTTTAAGCTATTTTATTAACAGATTTACTTTTTAAATAGATCCCCAATCCATTTCTTTTTAGTTTAGTGTATGGTGAGGGATTTGGGTCTAACTTTAATCTTTGGTATGTGGAAAGCCATCTTTTTTTTTCCCCAGCACCATTTATGAATCTTTCTTCCAGTTAAAGTGTTTGGTCTCTTTGTCAAAGATAAGATAGTTAAGTGTGTTTAAAGTTGTTTCTATATCTTCTGTCCCATTCCACTGATCCTTGGGTCTGGCTTTTTTTGGGGGGGGGCTAGTTACTATTTTTTATTACAGCAGCTTTGTAGTATAATTTCAAGTCAACTATGATGCCTCTTAGTTTGCTTTTGTTGCCCAGAGTTGCTTTTGCTATTCTAGGACTTTTCTGGTTGCAAATAAATTTTAGGATTGTTTTGTCTAATGCTGTGAGGTATACTACTAGGTTTTGGGGTTTTTTTAGTTTGCCTTTTTAAAAATTTAATTTATTGGTACATTATATATACACATCACAATTACACTCCACATTGAGATGCTATTGGTATTTTGACTGAGATTGCATTAAACATGTATAACAGTTTTTGAAGTAAGGCCATGTCCACAATACTGGTTCTTCCTACCTAAGAACAAGGGATATCTTTTTTTTTTTTTTTTTTTTTTAGACAGGGTCTCGCTTTGTAGTTCAGGCTGGCCCTGTGCTCACTATGGTGCACCTCGTATTCCAATGTTCTGTGGGTTTTTTTTTTTTAAACATGAATGGGTGTTGGACTTTGTCAAATGCTTTTACTGTTTCTGAGATGATCATGTGGTTTTTGTCCTTGATTCTGTTATTGGCTGGCAAATGTTGAGCTGTCCCTGCATCAGTAGGATGAATCCTAACTGGTCATGATATACAGTCTTCTGGTTGATTTGCTTCATTCTGTTTGCCAGTATCTTACTGGGGATTTTTGTATCTATGTTCATTATAGAAACTGGCCAGTAGTTCTCTTTCTCTGATTTTAAAGGGTACTTCTTGATTATAGGAATGAATTTATAAATATTGCCTCCTTTAAATTTCATTACAGTTTGAGGATTACTGGAATTAGATTTTTCTCTAAACTTATTGTAGAATTAATTCAGTAGTGACTCCATCAGGACTTAGGCTTGCTCCCCCCTCCCAGGGGATAGTTTTAAAAATTGCCTTGGAATTCATTGATGTTGGATTAGAATTTTTAGATCTTGATTAAGCTTTGAAGTTCATATGTATCTAAGAACTGTCCATTTCATTTGTTTTCCATCATATTAGAATACAGGTTCACAAAGTAGGTATTGATAATCAGATTTCTGCAGGACCTGTTGTGATTTTACCATATTCATTGCGAATTGTATGTATTTGAGTCTTTTGTTTTTTGGATAAGGTTGGCAAAGGGTTTGTCTACTTAATGTTTCAAAAAACCAACTCTTTCATTATTTGTATTCTTAATTGCATTCATTTCTGGTTTGAGCTTTATAATTTCTTCCCTTGCATGTGCTTTCAGTTTAACCTGATCTTCAGCTTGCTGATTTTCTGATGTAGGAATTTCTTGCTATACAAATCACTCATGGGACTGATTTTTCTGTATCCTGTAAGATATGATACATTGTACTGATATCACTTAATTGCAGAAACTAATTTCTTCAATTTTACCTGTGACCTATTGGTTGTTCAGGAGGATGTTATTTAATATCCATGTGTTTATACAGTTTTTCTTTCACCACTGATTTCCAATTTTATTGCACTATGACGAGTGGTATATTTCACTTCCTTTGCATTTACTTAAGTGTGTTCTGTGCATTAAAATGTCTGTTTTAGGAAAAATCTCATGTGCAGCTGAGAAGACCATGTATTCTTGTTTCAAGGGTACTCTGTATCTACTAAGTCCATCTATTCACAGGTTTGTTTCAGCTCTGGTATGTTGATAGTTTTGTCTAGCTTATCTAGTTTTATTTACTTGTGGCAGTGGGGTGTTGAGGTCCCCCATTAGAATTGTAGGAGTGCTTATTTTTCTTGTCTATTAATGTTTTATATAGTTGGATGCACTGATGTTTGGCGGATGTTTATGGTTATCTTTTCCTTAACAAGTATACAGTGACCAAAACAAAAATATACCACAGGTGTACACAGTGACCTCTGTCTCTCTTGATCAATTTTGGCTTCAAATCAATTTTGTCTGCAAACAGAATCACTATCCCTGCTTTTTTTCTGGATTCCTGTTTTCCATGCTTTGACTTTATGCATTTCCTTTGGAGTTAAATGTATTCCTCGCACACAGCATGTTGTTGGGTCGTTTCCTTATCCAGTCTGCCAGTTTATTTTGACTGGTAAACTGAGACCATTTACATTGATGGTTATAATTGATATGCATTGACTTATCCTTGAAGTTACATTATTTTCCTGCTGTTGGCTTCCTTTCTCTCCCTTCTAATTAATTGCTAGCCTTACCTGGTAGATTCATTCTATTAGTATTCATGGAATGGCATCTTCATTGTCTTCCAGAACTTTCTGGAGTGCTGGTTTGGTGGTCATGAATCTCTTCATGTGTTCTTTACGGTGGTAATCTTACTTTCTGTTGATTTTGGAATGTAATTTTCTGAGGTACATCAATACAGGATGAAGGTTTTCAGAGCTTAAAATAAGCTCTCTTTAAGAGTTTGAGTTGAAAAGATGGTGTGAGTCTGATTTTTCTATATAGCTGATTAGTTTAATAGCTTTTCATGTTCATTCTTGTGCTGAATTTCTTGAATCTTGACTATTGTATGCTTTGTTATATAGTTTTTATGATCATGGCTAATTAGTTCTATTTTTCCATGCTTGGGAAATTTTCTGCCATTCTGTGAACAGGTTTTTTATGTCCTCTGTGATTTATATCTGATTTTTCTTTCATTCCCATTAGTCCTGTGTTATTCTTTGTATCTTCCAGCAGCTGGGTTGACTTTAGCATGGAGAATGGTTTTTTTCAAGGTCTCTTGCTGCTTTTAATAATCTTTCATTTGATTGCTGCTAATGGCAAACCTATTTTCTAAACCTGATATACTGCCTTCACACTGGTTGACTCTGCTGCATATACTTTCAATAGAATCTTTAATCTCCTGGGTATCTGTTTGAATCTATTTAATGAATCCAGTTCTTTCCTATGCTGACAAATAGTTTCCATCACTTTCCTAAGTTCCTCTATTTTTTAAAAATCTGCATCTACACTGGATTCACTAACCATGTCCTTCGTTATGGTCATACTCTTCAGTTTTCTGTTAAAATGCTTGTTTCTTCTTACAGTCTGATTTGTCAGATTACTTCCTCTACTAACATTTCAGAAAGTTCAGCTTAGTGGCTTCCAACTTCTACCTCAATGTTCCTTGGATCTGTCTTGAATAAACTGGAGATCATAGGCTGCATCTTGCTGTGGTGCCTTCTCATTTTCTATTTTAAAAATTGCTTCTCTTGGGCCAGAGATTTAGATCAGTGGTTCTGGCACCTGCCTAGCAAGTGCAAGGTCCTGAGTTCGATCCTGGTAACCACATAAAACAATACTGGGTGTGGTGACTCATGCCCACCAGCAATCAGTACCACCTACCACAATGGTGGGCGTGGTGGCTCACACCTGTAATCCCAGCACTGGGGAAGCAGAGGCAGGAGGACTGCTGTGAATTCGAGGCTTGCCTGGGCTACAAAGCGAGTTCAGGGTCAGCTTGAACTCCAAAGCAACCCTGTCTCAAAAACAAAACAAAACAACAAAAAAAAAACACTTCTCTGTATTGATTCTTGTAAATTGCTTATAGGTAGGTAGCTTGGTTGCTAGTATTAAAACCTATTTTTAAAATGACCACATTCCAAAAAATGTTTTGGTTTTCTCCCAAGATCCTGCTTCTTCAACTTATTAAGGATGAAAAGTTGCTGCCTATTTGGCCTATGATTCAGTTCTCTGGTACTGGGCTATGGTATTGTTTATGAACCCCAGACTATCTTGCTAAAGAAAGAAGAACAACTGGTCACAACTGTATCACCTTGGCTAAAGTTGTACAATCAATAACAGCATCAAGTGTAGTCTAGTAAATGACAAACTGGTTTTAATTTGCCACCTTAAATCATGGATAGACATATACAAAATCTGAAATCAGAAAATTACATACAGGGCTGGGGATTTAGCTCCAGTGGTACTGTGCCTACCTTAGAAGCACAAGAACCTATGTTCTACCCTGGCTACTGCAAAAAATGTGTGTGTATATAAAAAACATGTATGTTTGGTTGTGTGTTGCTATCTTGACTTGGACCAACAGAGTGAGGCACAGAGACAGGACAGATTCCGGGGATGATTCCAGAGAATCACTTCTGTCTTTGTTGCGCAGGAGCATAGGTTTTATACAGGTAGTTGGGGTGGGGAACAGGAAAAAGTCTTCCAGGTAGCCCATCTATTGGCTGAGGCCTGGAGAGTCAGGACATGGAGGTGATGTTCAGGCGACCCGAGCTAGCTACTCAGGGTGCTCAATGCACACGGTGGGCATTGTGCGCGACACTCTAGAGTTGTCCTGTAATGAGCTACTGGACTGTGCTATGGCACACCCTGCTTAGCCAGACTTCAACATCTCCACACACACACAGTAAATATTCCTTCAACAGAATGATTTTACCCTCAGCAGAGAAAATATAAAGGGACTAAAAGGAAAAAATAAAGAAGCAAAAGAGATTAGAAGCAAAGCTGAAGGACAGAGGAAGATTACTCACACTTTGGGTGACTGCTCCAGAAAGAGGGAAAAAAAGAAGGAAAAGACAAAAACAAAGATTAAACAAAACCAGGTTTTGGGGGTGGGGTGGCATAGTAGTAAGTACCAGGAACACAGCTTCTCCAAAGCAGTGCCTGGAGTGAAGGGCACAGGGAAGCACAAGGCAGGGCACAGAGAAGAAAATAATGATCCACAATTACAGAAGAAATTACTCAGTAGCGCAGACAGAGACCTCAAGGTGCAATACAGTGTTGCCACAGTGCAGGCTGCAGGTAACAAAAACAATTTTTGCTGTGCATTGTGCAACGCAGACTGGACTTGTATTGGAAGAATTTTATGTATTCAGACTCGAAGTGAGACAACAAGACACTGTTTCCCAAGTGGTCCCGCTCAGTCAGTAATTGGTAAGCAAAGGGGAACGGAGTTCCTTCATTGTCACAAGGAGCACAGCGGGTAAGGTCCCCATCCTATTTCAAAATGCTTGGGGCTTGTACCCCACATAGTCTGATGGCTGCCTCACTGCCAGTGCCCCAAACTGGAAGAGAGAAGATCTCTCTTACAGTAGCCTCCAGGCAGCTGGATAGCAAATAGAGAAATACTGCAAAGAGGCAACTGGGACTACACAGATTAGTCCTAGCTCCTAAACAGTAGAGGCATCTCCCTGTCCTGCGATCACAGTGGTAGGACAGGCAAGTGGTTTGGCAGGCACCAGGAAGGGGACACTCCCACCCTGCCCTGTTGACAGGCAGCAGGCATGCAACCTAGCGGAAAGAAAAAGGTGCCCCCCCCCCCCGCCGCCGCCAGCCAGCCAGCAGCCGGAACTAGGCAGCAGAGTAGAACTGAGGAACCAGCAGGGTCCACAAGGGACAGTACCCCGACCTGGAAGCAGCCATAGGTTCGTTCCATCAGAGGGCAACAGAACAGCCTCAGTCAGGAGACATGTGTAAGGTACAAAGAGTTGCTGGTTGAAGAATGGCCACAGCTCCCACAGTTTGAGACACGAATCAGCCCTGTACTCATACTAATTGCAGTGTTTGGAATTACACAACACAGTTTGGGCTCTGTCAGTGTTACTAACAGAACTGTGGCTAGCAGAGGAATTTTCCTTTTCTTTGCTTCCCATTATCTGTGTGTGGCTGTCTCAGTTTTGTACCTTAATTTTCGTTCTGTTCTATTCATCCTTTCCTCAACTATCTCTCTCGTCTTCCTGGTTTGCCTTGATTCTCTTGCTTTCTACTCTTTTCTCCAATCTTAGGTGTTTGTCCTGTGCCCTCCAGCTTTGCTTCTACTGTATTTTTTTTCACTTATCGCTATTTTGACCCCGTCCCTCTTAAGTTTCTCCGTACAGGGTAAAATCACTTTTACCCGTTACATGTTGCATGTAATGTTGTATGTGTGCCTGGCTTATGTTATAAAACAGTAGAGCTTGATTATCTGGATAAAGGTATCAAACAACCAGTAACCACAGTGTGACAGCTGCTAGGATTTGGCTGATGTTACTATTGCTAATTGTATTACTTTAGCCAAGATGTCATACCTGTTGTAATCCACTAGTTTTCCTTGATATGACAACACTGTGATTGTCTGGGGTTACAGTAATCACCATAGTACAGCACCAAAGGACTGGGTGACGAGTTAGATAGTAACCTTGCACACTTAAATCGGGAAGGTAGAATCTTAGGATAGACACAAAAGCCAAGATCCACCTATACGAAGACATCACTGAGGAATGAACATTTCCTAGATAAACTTCAGTGTCAGTGATACAGCTATGTACTGTAAGAAATCTAAAAGCATCAACTCAGAAAACAAAACAAAAAGCCAGAAAATGCCAAGCAGCAAAATGCAACCCCAGACCTCCAGCCCACCAAGTGTTTAAGTCCAGGGGATAATGAAACAGAGGAAATCTAAGCCACCTACTGTAACTTTCTGAATTGATAATTACATAGGTGAAAAAACAAATACATGAGGATGTAAACAAAACCAAAAAATTAAATTGTTCATACTCATGAAAAAGCAACTATCAAGGGAAAAAAAAGAGATTTCTCTGTGATTTCAAGCTTGTGGTTATCTTCTGGGTTCTACAATTTTGTGGTAGTTTCCAGTTGTGTCCGACAGACAAGAGTCAGAACCCACATCTCCTGGATGATCCCAGCAAGCCTGCAGGAAGAGGGTACAGTGCTGCTGCCGGTGCTTTCCGCTCCATGAACCTCAGGTGACCCTTACCTCAGGTGGGGCCTGACTTACTCAGCCTTCAAGAGTCTGAGTCCCTCCTTCCAGCCCGACTTTGGCTCTGACCCTGGATGTCTACTTCTTGCTCTTTCCCAGTTGCTGGGAGTTCTGAGAGGGAGCCAACCCAAGGCTATCTGAGCCCCAGATTCAACTGGCCTCTCCCTAAAACGGAGTCTGGCTAAGCTCCCGCTGTAGGGGATGCTTTGACTGGAGATGCTCACCAGCTATTGTAGTTTATAGCAACTAATGCTGTTTCACTGCTGGATTTCTCTGTAGAGGCCTATGGGGTCCCCCACCTAAACTGCATCTGTGCATCTGAGCTTCCTCCCTCACCTCACAAGCCCGGAGTCAGGGAGACAGGGGAGTCTGTCTCATCACTTTCCCTGTGGGCTCCAGTTCTTCCTTCAGATCCTTGCGGGTAGTCATATTCTAGTATCTGGACTCTGAGGGCCTGACTCACTGCTGCTTACCGTGCTGCCATTTTTTTTTTTTTTTTTTTTGCTTTTTGAGACAGGGTCTCACTTTGTAGTTCAGGCTGGCCCTGAGCTCACTATGGTGCCCAGGCAAGCCGCCGCGAACTCAGCAATCCTCCTGTCTCTGCCTCCTGAGTGCTGGGCTTACAGGCGTGAGCCACCACGTCCGGCATTGTAGTATGCGGTGTTGTTGGTGGGCGTGTCTCCACGCCCAGCATTATATGTGGTTACCAGGGATCGAACTCAGGACCTTGTGCTTGTGAGGCAGGCGCCAGAACCACTGAGCTAACCCTCCGGCCCCGTGCTACCATCTTCTTAATGGATCCATACTGAGTTTTAAATGTCATATTTTGAATAACAGTACTTTATCAAATATTTTATAACATTTTCTTCCAGCCTGTGGCTTGTCTTCCATTTTCTTGGCAAGGTATTAACAGTTATAACCATTGCAGTGTATAAGTTTTATTGTGTGTTATCTTTTAGAAGTGTTACAGCTTTAGGTGTTATCTTTAGGCCTATGAACCATTTTGAATTTTTTGAAGGATGTAATAGATGTCTAAGATCTCCTTTATAATATGGATGTTTTCAATTTATTGAAAAATTTGTTTTCTCCCTTGTATTTCTTGGCCAAGACCATTTACTTATTCTGTGTATAGTCTAGATCTTTATCCTTTGTGTTCTGGGGACTGAACTCTGGATTTATTTTTGTGGTACTGGGGATTTAACCCAGGGCCTTGGCCCTGAACTAGATTTCCAGACCTTTTTGTTTTTCATTTTTCAAACAGGGCCTCTGCTAAGTCAATCTGGGCTTGAAGTTAGTAATCCTCCTACCTGTGATTACAGGTATGTGTCACTGTGCTGCCTAGATCTTTTTTTGTGTGTGTGTGTTGGAGACACGGTCTCACTTTGTAGTTCAGGCTGGCCCTGAGCTCACTATGTAGCCCAGGCAAGCCTCAAACTCGGCAATCCTCCTGCTTCTGCCTCTCGTGTGCTAGGATTACAGGCTTAAGCCACCAAGCCCAGCTAGATCTTATTTTTAAATTTGTCTAATCAGTTCTACTTTTTCATTTGGAATCTTTAGTCCATTTTCTATAAAACAACTTATATGGAAGTTGGTCACCTTAACCGTCTCATTCTTCTTTCTCCCTATATTCCTCCTTTTCTGTCTTGAGAGTTAACACATGAAATCCTCATTGTTTCCAAGTCACACTTGCATTATCCTGTTAGTGGTTGCTCTGCTCAATTTTTTGAATCCCCTGATTTTCAAGATGGGATAAATTTCTGGGTTTGTTCAAATTCACTCATGCTTTCTTTTGTAATATCCATTAGCCCACAGAATGAACTATTTTCACTCTCAAGCCTCCATGCTGTAAGTCTGATTTCTCCATTTGTTCACTTTTCATGATTATTTTCCCTTGTACCTCTAAATATACTTACAGAACTTTAATTATCAAATGCTTAAGTCATTATGAGGTCCTTTTTCTTTTTTTCCTGCAGTGCCAGGGATCGAATTCGGGCCCTTGTGCATCCAAAGTTGGTGTGGTACCGCTTGAATTAAATCCCCAGCCCCATGCGGTCCATTTTTAATGGCTTTCTGATAGTCACATTTACCTGCTTCTCTGCGTGATCAGCAATTGTTTTACTGTGTGAAGAACACTGAATATTCCTTGTGTGAGGTCTAAATTGCTTTATCTTTGTCTTACATAGTACTGAATTCTAGTCTTAGAGTGGAACTACTTGAACTTAATCCAGCACGGCCTATGGCAAGCTGCCTGCCTGTTTTGTAAAAGGAACACCTATTTATGCAGAGTTTGTGGCTACTTTTTACTGTTATAGCAGAAATGAATAGCTGTGACACACTGTGCCTCAATCCATTCAGGCTGCTATGACAAAATAGATAAGAGAAACGTATTTCTCCTAATTCCAGGGGCTGAAAAATCCACTCAGTGAAGACACCAGCAGAGTCCGTGTCCTTGAGGTCCCATCCCTAGTTGACTAGGTGAAAGCTGTGTCCTCATGTGGCAGTGTGGGCAAGGAAACTCTGATCATTCCACGCTAGCTCCCAGCTCCCAGAGCAGGGAATCTTTTGTCAGGTCTCAGTGGTCCTGATCCTTGGTGAGTCCTCATGCAAATTTCTGCCTATCTTCCCTGACTCTCCTTTTCTTACTCTGTCTTCTAAATTCCACTTATTCAGTAGTCCAAACCGCTGAAGCTGCTTAACAGTCTCAGCCCATCTTGGGCCCGACCTCTCCATGATAGTGCTGGAAGATACCAACCAAACCCCGGGATGCTCATCTGCGTGAGATTTAACATCTTGTATCTCCTCTTTCTCAGGGATCACGGTACTGGGTTACTGATGCCTGAAACTACTGCTCACATATTTTTCTCCAGGTTTAAAGTTGTTTGGGGATAATGAGCAAAACTGGCACTACTTTGTACTAAGAAAAAAATGGCTTATACAAAACCAAAGATCCTAGATAACACTGGTGATTCTGAGGATTCTCTTCATAGCCTTTTACTTAGGATACTCAGTAATATTCTGCATGCTGCATCCAGTTCTCTTAGCAGTGCAAAATAGACACATATGGAAGTTGCTGCATGCTTAGGATGCTCAACCTCGAGAACCCCCACTGTCAGACAGCTTGGCTGGAGGCACGGGTTTGATAGACTAGTTTCTCCTGATCAGGATCAGCAAACATTTTCTGTAGAGGGCCCAATAGAAAATACTTTAGAGTTTGTAGGCCACACACTGTCACGTCTACTCAGTTCCTCTACTGACATGAGCATGGTTGTGTCTCATCTTTTCATAAACAGCTGGCTGGAATTCAGTCCAAGAGCTGTTGGTCATGTGTGCAAATAAGTCTAAATAGCAGAAGTTTAAGAGCTTGAAAAAGTGCATTTTTTAAAAAAATGTTTTTAATGAGTGATTTTCCTCACTTGATAAAGCTAATTGTTAGCTCACATTTCCTTCCAGTGACCAACACAGTAAAAATAACTTAGTGTACCCACACCACTGCATTCTATGATTTCAATGTACAAACCCCCTTCTCTCAACAGACAAACACGGGTGAAGAGTGAAGGGAACACTGGCCACTGACCTGGTGGAGAGCGCCGTGCTGAGCGGCGCTGTGAAGCTGGACTTGCATCGCTTCCCACCGATGCTGTTGGTGCGGCCTCTGCTTCTGCTCTCCTTCGCTCAGTGCTCTTTGTAACATGGGCTGCATGAAATCAAAGCAGGCTTTCCCATTTCCTACCAGCTTTGAGCCTGAGAGGCAGCATGGGAGTGAAGACAGCATTATGCCGGAAGAGAGGGTACATATACTGTCTTCTCCGAGTAAAGCCCACGGGGACATGAAGGCACGCCCAGAGGTCACGGCCGCAGTCACCGAGTATGCAGACCTCCTGTCCCAGGAGATTCTGCACGACGCCTTGCAGCAGTGGACGTGTAACAACATCAAGTACTATGACATCCCCTACATTGAGAGCGAGGCCCCATGACCCTGTAGGGTGTGGAGAGAGTCGGTGCTAGTATAAATACATGACCCAAAGCAAAACTGTGTAAGTGCATGTAAACATCTATGTGGTCGTGTCACTAGTGCAGGAACACCTCAGAGGAGGTCTGTCACAAGCAGCTCTGTCAGCAGCAGTTTGGTGGATCTGTTCACTCCTGACTCCGCAGGACTGGATGAGAGAGCTAGTACTCAGGTATGTGTCACACCACTTTCATCCAGTGTAGGATTGGCATCACCAAAGAAAATGCTGAGGAATAAAAAGTCCTAAATTCAAAAATTAACAAACTTAGTTTCTGTTAACGTCCACCAAGACATTCCCAGGCAGGAAGTTTCTGTTTCTCAAAATGCCTTGGCAAGAGAAAGGAACTTATACCACAGTGATCAGCAGTGGGTTGTGTTTGCCACAACCATTCCTTGTGTGGAATCTCACAGGGTGAGGAAGCCACATGTCCAGAAACGGGTCCACCTTGAACCTCAGTGCCTAACAAGCGAGAGCTGCTAATGTATGACTCAGACTTTGCAGAAACAGTCAAACCTTGGAGTGCAAGTAACTTTGCTTTTTGAGTACCCCAAAAGATGAGCAAACATTTCTAAGAAACTTCATAAGCAATGCTTTGCAATATGAGTAGTATGCCATGCTGAATGTCACAAGATCACAATTGATTCTCTCTTTTGATACAAGTGCGTTGGATTAAGAATGGAACAAATTCTCACAAACCAAGGTTTGACTGTACAACATTTTTTAAAAATACAATTAAGAAACCATGAATTTAAATGTTTAAAATAATTCAGTAGCCTGCAAAGTAGAAAACAAGCTTGTATTACTGTGAGTTAGCTTGGAAACATGTGGCCCCACTGAGCCGTCAGCTCTGTGCTAACTATGAGTAATCACCATGAGCTGACAGGTGCACACTTTCAGTATGCCACACAGGGCAGGGGGTTCCTCCAGGGAGACCCAGGTGTATCACTTTTGGTGCCTGTAAGGCATTTTTTTGCCATGTAACAAACTTTTCAAAACTGTCACAGCACACTTTTTAAAAAGATAAAAGGAGAATTAAGTCTGTAGGTTAGAACTTTTTCATCAAGATTTCCTATATATCGAGCTTGACTGGAAACTACTTAAGCCTGTATGTGTTAAATCCAATACACCAATGTCACTTGCCATCTTAATGTAAAAGGCCTTGTAAGCAACAGAAAAGCTACCTCTACTTTTACCAATACTTGGGAACCCACAATGAAAAGATACATGGCATTTGAGTGGTGTATGGCACCTTTCTATTGCTTTTCAACACCTAGGCATTCGGCTTTAATTTCACCTCGCCCTACCATTTAAACCGTTCCACTGATTTGCAACCTGTACAATGTGAGAACCCTGTTCATACAAAGATCTGAAGTCATCAGGCTAAAGGCAGGAAGTCTTCCTAGAGTACAAAATATTTGCAGCTCATGAAGCATTTTTGTTAATGACTCAGACAAAAGCCCACATGATGTTTTTCACTCATTTTCCATCTCGCATCAGGATACTTTTGCTATAACGTCATTTGGCATTTAAAAGATCATTCAGTGTATAAAATCATACTTCCGTGGGAACAAAAGCCATTGAGCAACATGTCACAAACTTTTCAGAATAGACAGATATAAACAAAACCCGCTAGTCATTTTTCTAAGTAGTTTAACTTTTGAATCCTTGTGGCCTGTTCTGTTTCCCAAAGGAGTAACAGAAAGGCTGTCAGACCCACACCTAGTCTCACCCTTAATACTAGTCGTTTCATCGCCAGGCAGCAGGCCCTGAACCAGAAACCACAGGCCCCTGTGAAGGGTAAACCGTGCGGGAGAAGAGTGAGCAGTGACACTACACATGCTCGTCATTAGGACAGTACGGCCTCAGTGGCACTGAGAAGAGCTCTGGTAACTGTCTTGCATGAGAAAGAGTAGAGTTGAAAACCCTACAAAATGGGGTGCTGCAAGAGCCACTGACACTGGATCGGAAACTGCTGAGCACTAGATCAGGACTGGAGTCCCTAGGGAAGGGCTGAGCCCAGGCGAGCGTCCCTCTACCGGCCCCAGCAACCTCTCCCCCAGTGCTACTTTTCAATTCCAGGCCTTTGGTCCTGCGATTCTCCACTTTTTGTTGCCTTATCCATTTGCAAACTGCCTCTGGCTATTAGCACAACTTTGGAGGAGATGAAAATGGTGATCCTTTGAATCCCAAAGGAATTTGAGTATTCAAAATCAACACTGAAACAGCGTGATACTCACATCCTACCCTGGAGAATACTCTTGTATTGCAGTTTCAGAAATCAAAACTTGCAGACATATAAGTAATATCAACAAACAGTAGTTTTCTTTAAAAAGTTCTAAAAACTGTAGGGTTGAGTCAAAATGCCCTTGCCCTGCCTTTAAATGATCAAATAAGCCACATCTTCCTTGAAGCTATGAACACTGCTCAGGAATGCTGCCCATGTCCTAACTTATAAAACTCAGCCTGTGCAAATCCTCTTTCCATAACAGCTGTGAAATGGTATATTTTTCTAAATATTTTTGTGAATACATTTTTTGTAAATGTACAATAAATTCCAGTTGTACTGAGCTATGAGCTATGTGGACTGAAGCAAATTTTTTCAACATAAAAGACAACTTTTTCTGTAGCAAGTGAATCAACATTTGTGTAATTTCTTGAATTATTTAGGTCCAATTTGAGTTTTAAAAATACAAATGTAAGCATAGCATCTTTATTCCAAATCTGATCCTGCATTTTCTGGCAGAAACTAAGCAGTGCCTCCTGGGTGGCACTCTGTGCCTCTCTCGGAGGATCCAGGCCATCGCCTCATGTCCTTTTGTTCCTCTGGATTTGTGCCCTCATATACTTGAAGTTCTGTTTTTTTGAGATGGGGTCTCACTTTGTAGTTCAGGCAGGCCCTGAGCTCTCGAACTCAGCAATTCTCCCGTCTCTGCCTCCCAAGTGCTGGGATGACAGGCATGAGCCACCACGCCCAGCACTGGGTGTGTGGTACTGATTGCTGATGGGCGTGAGTCACCACACCCAGTATTGTTGTATATGGTTACCGGGGATCGAACCAGGGACCCTGCGTTTGCTAGACAGGCACTGGAACCACTGAGCTAAATCTCCGGCCCAGAGTTCTGTTTCTCAGGGTTGGGGCAGAGATATTATAACAAGTTACAGATAAATGTATGTTGACCCTTAATGCAGAAATTATTCTTACCTAAAATTTTAGGATCCTTGGCCTCAAACAACCTGCAGCTTCTTGCATACCTTAAAAAACACTTGTCAACAATACCAGTTATTGAAGGTATTTTAAACTATTTAAAGTATAAATTACAAAAAACAGTGTGTCTTAGGGAAGAGTTTGTTAATTCCCCACTATCAAACACTGCAAGTAACAAGAAATGATACTTTCTCGCCACAAGAAGGCACTCTGGTTCCCTCAGGGAAGGCCGAGGTCAATGTGACACATTGTACAATCAAAAAATCCCATCAGTTTTTGTCATGATTTCTCCTGATGATAAAAGGAACTCATCTGCTAGAATAACCCCATTACTAAAAGTATTCAAAGAAAAGCCTATGAAGTGTTTACACAGCATCTTCCTCTAAAATTCAAGATCTTTTTATAATCTATACCCAAGTTTGTAGTTAGCCTTCAGTAGTGGTTTCTGTGTTGATTAGACAAAGTCCCTATTTCAATTACTTAAGAATCTCTGGAATCTTAAGAATGGATCCTTCTCATTTTCTAAAGTAGGGGTCCACAGACTTTCTGCAAGAATCGGGAAGTCAGGACTTGGGCTTTGCAGGTCATAAACAGCTTGTTTCCGACACTCACAGAAGCCACTGGTAACACCTAAGTAGATGGCGCAGCCATGTTCTCATAAGGATCAATTTATGGAAACTGATATTTGAGCTATTAAAATTTTCACATGTCATGAACTATTAGTCTTGATTTCTCTCCTAACCATTTAAAAATAGAAAATTATTCCTGGTTTGCAGGCTAGATAAAAACAGATAGCAGGCCAGGTTTGGCCCATATGCTATACCTTGCCAACCCCTGCTCCAAAATGTACAGTATTTTGAAAGAAGAGTTACTTCAGAGAACCAAATCGCTGCTTCCTAGTGGTTTAAAATAATTATCCAACTTTTCCTCAGTCACTTCTTTTAGGTCAGCTGGTTTCCACTTTGGACTCTGGTCTTTATCAATTAAAACTGTAAAAAAAGAAGATACAGATATAAAAAGAAGATGCAGATATTGGGATGTTTGTTTCTGGTACTATTAGACTGTAATTACTAAATTGACAAATTATCTTGTATGGATGTATTTTCTATAGCACATCTTCCTGCAAAGTTTAAGGTTTTGTACATACTCTATTTTTTTCCAAGTTCAACCCTCAAAAAATTTGAACAAATGACATATTTTTGTTAGCCAGTGTATGCTTTTTCTCATCTCTAATCTTCATGTCTCCAGCTTTAGCACAGCCTGCTGAATTAATCCAGTCATTTAAACATTCTTTCTTCCTGCTTCAGACCACATTTTAAAGAAAATCTCTACAAAACACCAGTGCTGGAGGAGTTTAAAGGTCAGGCCAAGGGTCCAGCTCTGGAATCTCTTACATATTTGGCTTTGGGAGGAAAACTACTCAGGGTGAAGGGAAGACTTCTGCCATCATTGAATGTGGAGACTGCTGCTCTGCTGACCCTGAAGCTCAGCTCCAAATGTAAAAGTCAGACCACAGTCAGGTTACACCTTCTACTTCTCCTATTTCAATGTGGTCATCACTTAATATGACACAACATATCCCCACAGGACCCAGAGCATGAAGTAGCCTATTACCACTTCTTAAAAAGAATATTCCTATTTCATGGTTGTGACAGGAGTCTATGACATAAATGCTACTTGGGAAACGGGAAGATCTCAATATTTATCCCTCACAACTGTGTGTGTGAATCCACCTTCAAAAAGCACGGTTGTGGCAGCCAATATCAACCATCCTTAAGTGTGCATAATTCCAGTGAAGTCTGGTAACATTTAAATTTATAAAGTACAGAAACTGGGAAAACCCATTTGAAGCTTTAGAAGGCTGAATGGATAAAGAAGCCTACCTTGGTAGGTAGAAAAACACTTTATATATAATCAAATGGATACTGGAAGGCTGTTTTTATTTTGAGGTGGGGCCTGTGTGGCTCAGGCTGATCTCAAACGTGTCCATTTAGGAAGTTCCCCTGCCTCATCCGCTCTAGCAGTAGGACCACAGGTGAACAACACTATGCCTGGCTGACCAGTGCTGGGGATGGGTCAGTGACAGAGTGCTTGCCTAGCTTGTGTGAGGTCCTGGATTCAATCCCCATCATTGAGGAAAAAAAAAAAAAAAAGGAAAAGAATAAACCTTGTATTTATTATATAGTTTACTAGGGAAAAAAAAAAAGTGACTTCACCTGCTTTTTAAAAACATGCTGGCTTGCCTGAGTTTTAGCTCAGTGGTTCATACGCCTGCCTAGCAAGCTCAAGGACCCTGGTTCAATCCCTGGTAACCACATACAACAACGCTGGGTGTGGTGACTCACGCCCACCAACAATCAATACCACATACCATAGTGCCAGGCGTGGTGGCTCACGCCTGTAATCCCAGCACTTGGGAGGCAGAGACAGGAGGATGGCTGAGTTTGAGGCTTGCCTGGGCTACATAGTGAGCTCAAGGCCAGCCTGAAATACAAAGTGAGACCCTGTCTCAAAAAAAAAAAAACCCAAAAAAACAAAACATGCTGGTTTCAGAGATAAGCAAAAGTGGAAAGCATAATGTTGTATTTTTCACAGCAAGGTTTAACTGCTTAGGGACAGACAGGGAAGACAGATGGCAGGATCTAACTACTGCTTCATTTTCCAGGCTGGTACAAAGGGGGAAGGAAGGGAAGGAGAACTGAAAGCAGTGAGCTTACAAGCTCAATGTATGTACCAAGTAACAAGTCAGGTGAATTTTTAAAATAATATTAGTTTTAAAGACTGACTGCCCTTTATATTCAATGTTATATTTTATTTTTGTGGTGCTAGGAATTGAACCCAAGCCTTACACACTCAAGGCTAGTGCTTTACCACTGAGCTACAGCCTTGGTGTTTTATAAAATTTTACTTTGAGACGGGAGTTGTTGAGTTGCCTAGGCTGGGTTTGAACTTGTGATCCTCTTGCCTCTGCCTACAGAGTACCTGGGATTATAGATGTGCACTACCATGCCAGGCTGTAGGTGCTTATATTTTAACAGACACAACTTTGGGATCTTTACAAAAGTTTAGTTGTCATTAATATTGCCATCATTGATTAACAATGTATGCTCATAAATCCTAGCCCCCTGGTGGCCATAAGGAAACACAACTCTGTCACTTACCAGCTCTGATGCCTTCATGAAAATCATGATGACTCTGAAAGATCAAGATCAAAGAGGGTCATTTGCGGGGTAACCCAGTGAGCCCCCTCCCACCACCGACAGTGTGCTTGAGATGCCCTGACAGCAGCCATCTGAGAAGTGTCCACCTCGGTCTTCCCCACCTTCCCCTACTCTCTCTGGAACATCTCCATCTTCCCCAGAGCTCGTCTTCCTCCTCCTCTACACATCCGGGCAAAATCCCCACCACTGAGCTCTGCTTGCCTTTGAGCAGCCTTCTCTTGCTCTACAAAAATCCTACAACTGTGAGTGGTTTTATTTAAAAGTCATGGCCAGAAATCTTGAACAGGCACAGAAGCCCTGACACAACCCAAGATCTTGTCCCCTCTCCCCAAAACCATGATTTAAACTATTTTCTACGCCTCCTGGCCTCTATCCCTGGAGCACATTCAACTCACTATAAGTCTCAGCTAAAGATAACTTCTTTCACTAGTTAAAAAAACGAACACTGTCATGTTCTCACCCCTCACCACCTGCAGGTACAGCAGCCCTCTGCCCTGCCTGCTGACCTGGAAGGGACCAGCGCAGAGCCTGAGGGCTCTCCCGTGCCCTTTGTCCTCCGGTCCTATGTCACTGTGGCTGGCCACATGCACTCAAGTATCGGGTTCACATCTGGGCCCACCTCGCAGCGATGGGGATGAACTCATTCCCTTCCCGCGCCCTGAGTGAGCCCAGCTCCCCTCTGCCCAGAAGCTCTTCCTCCTCACTGCACCGCCCCTTCCGCTCCTGTCAGGGTCACTCAGAGAACATCTCGGCAGGCCTTCTCCGCCCATCCTTCGGACCGTTCAACCCCATCACTCTATCCTGCACCCTCCTTTGTGGCCTTATTTTTCTCTTTAATATTTATACCAAAGTAGACTTTATGAATTTGTCTTATTTGCATTTTACTTCTCCACTATAAGGACAGCCTGACCAGGGAAGGATTTGTCGGTTCTGTTTACCTACAGAAAGACTTGTTGAGACAATGAATAGACCCCAAAGTCTTCAAGGGGTGCTAAAGTCCCGTAGCCTTACACATACCTCTCAACCGCACCTCAAGCTCCTGGCGCACCCAGTCCCTCACCTATGTGGCCTCCAGTCCACCTCCTACAGCCGCTCCGCTCCGACGCCCCTGCCCAGCCACTGTCATTCAGCCCCGTTCACCCGCCCTCGGGTCCCTCTGCCTCTCTCCAAGCAGAGTAATTACCCTAGTAGAACAAACTGAATGCAGTCAAATGGAAAACCAAGTCACCCCTGCTTTAAAACCAAGAAATCACTCAACATTCTCATTTCTCCTCCTCCAGGTCACCGATGAGGGACATCTCAAAGATGTCTTCCCTGCCGCACTCCAGCCAGGTTTCCCCTACCTCCCCAGCTCCATCCTGTCTCTGTGGCACTCTTGTCTATCGCCACGCCTGTGTGTTTTTCTTAGCACACTTACTGTAAGTTACTTGTGCGGTTGTTTCTATTGGCTCATAAACAGTGCCCCACCCACACACACACACAGCACCCACCGGCCAAGGACGCCTGGCTCCAAGAACCTCATTTCTGCCACTCAGCAGCTGCACGTTACCTCTCCGTGCTACCGCTTCCTCCCGTCAACAGGAGGTGCTGCGCCCAGCCCTCTGGAGACTGCTCCGTGCCTCACGGAGGACACGCCCCCGCCACCGCCCTCTAGCGCTGAGCAGATGGGCTACTCTGGCACACTCTGGTCCAGAGGGCAGTGATTTCTGGCTACGACGCCAAATACTCCCTTTCGACCGTGAATATATTGATCTAAATTATAAGACCTCTCAAGTGCTCTCTGATGGTAAGAAATGATTCTGCTTTTAAATAGTGCTTGTTTCAGCAGCACATATGCTAAAATTGGAACGATTAAAAGTTTAACATACGGAAACAGAAGAACCAAAACTCTGGAATTTTTCATGACGTGAATATTTCTTTCGACTGCTAATTATAATCCTTTCAGGGTTAACCTATGAGTTATAAAATATGTAATGATCAATGACTTCTCTTTGTGCATATGTCTCTTTTTAAGAATTATTTCCAATTTTACTAATACAGCAGTTCAGATTTAGAGAGTTTATGGTCTTGTGCTTCAGGTCACTGAAACCATGTTTGGTTACTTTCTGTTTTGAAATTCACACGAAGTTAGAGGCTTTCTTATGCTTACATTTCATGAGGCTTAAGAGCAGCCTGGCTAGGAGTATTTCAACAAATCTCCAGTGAACTGGCATGTTTGTTTTCATTTA